>RYFJ01002304.1:0-57726 GCA_003991445.1 Oryza meyeriana var. granulata | reverse complement strand
CCAGTAAACATATGTTATTGTATTAGAGGTTATCTGCAGATTTTAACCAGCCATTCTTTAAATAGTTTATCGTAGCTCATTATGGATTTTTTCTAAGTCTGGTAGCATGGATAAGCATGTAAAATAAAGTATCCCAAAGTCTCAGTGTGAGAAATGAATAATAAAAGGAATGAATGCTACAATTGGTATTGACTCTACCATTTTCCCATTTTAATAGATGAAGATCGTATAGATATTGTTTACAAACAATCATTTTTGAAAAATAGGTTCAATATGCTTGACGCTTGGTTGTTGCGCGATAGTCCAGCTGGTTATGTCTCCCAGTACTCTGTCAGAATTATGTAGAAGCATATGCAATAAGAGAATTAACATGATCTGTATAGAATATGTGGATTAGAACAAATGTCTCCCAAAATTTTAGGAGAAAGAACAGAGTCATGTTGCCATGGGATTGGGAGATTACAAATGAAGGTGAGGCTAAAATGGAAAAGCGATATTAGAAGCTCTAGGGATAATATGTCTTGCTTCTGTGGATTTTATGAGTGTGACATTTTATGTGAATAACATTTTCTAGATGCAAAAGTGGTTAATGAATGATTTAAAATGATTTAGATATGATTTTAAAGTTTAAAAAGAAGGTTAAAAATTACTTAGGCATATGTTGGGAGGGTTTTTTATCAAATCACTTTTCCCCAAAGTGTTTACAATTTTTATGAGTTAACAGAAGTGGTTTCAATTATTTGCAATAGAGATGAATTTTCTAGAATTCATAACTTTAGGTACAAGAGGTATTAAAGAATTTTCATTTTTAAGAAACCCTACAGAAGGTCTACTCTTTTAAAAGTTTACAATTAAGAGCAAATTTTTTGATCTAGAAATTGGTTTAACTAACAAGTGAGTATAAAATGAATTTATGGATAATTTTCAAGTTATGTAAGTCAAAATAAGTATTTTGGTTCATATTTTTATGGATTTTTTGTACCAAGTTGACATATTTTTTTTACAGTAATAGTTACAATTTATAGGTAATATTGTTTCCTCAATTTTGGAGTCAAATGGAGCAGTTATGAGATTTTGCAAAGTTTAGCCATTTTTCTGTTGTAAGATAATTCTTTTAATTACTTTCTATTTCTTTATTCTTTTTTTTATGCTTTCCCTTGCAGCCGGGTCAGCAGCAGAGGCAAAGAGAGCAGGGGGGAGCAGGGGCGCGGAGAAGGTGAGGGCGGGGAGACAGAGCGGCGAGCTTCTCGGTGGAGGGACGGCGAACGGCGGCTGCTGTGGTCGGGCCAAACCGAACGGTTAGGAGTGGTTACTGGTGGAGCTAGAGTGGGTTTCTGACCTCGGGTGATGAATAGCGGGGCGCTCCAGTGGCGGAGTGGTTGAGTTGTAGTTTAGATCTGCACGGCGGTTTAGTAGTGCAGTGCATGCAGGTGTTCTAAGACTCTAGGAGTAAGAGGTGCGGGTGGTTGGCGGGTTGGCAACCAGCATCGACGTCGAGGAAGCTGGCAGGGGGCGAAATTGCCACGGTAGTCCTTAGTCGGCTGCGGCTAGGAACGGTGTCTACGAGGTTACACTTTCCTAGGCGAGGCTTTACGGTCGCAAAGATGTGAGCGAGGCTCAACAGGAGAATCTGGGGTGGCGGTGGCCGGCGTGGGAAGAGAGGCGATCTCGGCGCTCAGGGGTTGCGGACTCGATTCTTCGGGTAGCGGGTTCTGGAGGGAGGCGGTTGTTGGCGGCAGGCGCTAGTGATAGTCGAAGCCAGCGGGGATGAGGCCCGGCGTCGTGGAAGGAGAAAGGAGACGGGGTTCGGTCGGTGATCTAGGGCAGGTGCGGAAAATGGATAGTTAGGAGTGGGGACGTGTATGTCCCGGTGGTTTGGGAAGAAGGATGGAGCTCACGGAGTAGCACGGCTCGATGACACTTTCGAGTGAGGGAAAATGGTCTTTCGGTGATTTGTGGATTGTGTTTCTCGTGGGAGGGAAGAGGATGAGGAGGAGTTTACTGGCGAGATTTCGAGGGAAATGGTGAGGTTCCGGTGAATCATTATTGTTGTGTGCTGTGAGGAAGGGAGGAAGAGGAAGAGTTGCATATGTCGTTATGTCGCAGTGGTCAGGTGGTTAATTCAGGGAAAACAGATGTTAGCCTTGTGTAGCTTACTTATGATTGTGGGTCTGGAGTTAATCCTATGGACGAGGGTGTGGGTGGATGGGGTGAAACCATGTCAAAGGCCGAGAGTACCAGGTGGGGAGTTAGTGGTATGGTCAGTTGAGAGATGAGAGGAGATATATCTAAGAGTTTTGTAGCTGTATGGACAGTCTCTTGCATCTGTGGATTTCGCAGATTAAGGGAGATATGGGTGAATTACTGAGGTGAGGAAATATGTTTACTGCTGACTGCAAAATTCGTGGTTAGAAGAGGTTGGTTCCTATGGCTGAAAAAGAAGTAGGAAGAACTGCAGTTTTGCTTGAGTTTCACTGTTCTCAGTGCTTTGATCTTTCGATTTTAATTTTTTTTGGTAGTAATTACCAGAAATCATGGTAGTGGGGTTCATGTTGACACCCTTTGGAAAAGGGTCTGTCGTATCGTCTTCATTTCATTTGGTGAAGTTTCAGAAGTAAGCCAATTTATAGTCAGCTTTAGCTTTGCTGAGTTGAGAGACTTGGTTGATATTTATTGAAGGGATAAATTTGTAATTCCAGGGGCTTAATAATCAACTGAATGTTTAGGATTTTGTAGGATTAGGTATATAGCTTGGGAGTGCATAGCATAAAGCAAGGATAAGTAGGTTAAATCTAATTATAGTTTTAGATTAGGGTGTGAAACGATCTGTCGGCAATGATTGGAGGTTCGAAGAATTATGTTTAGGGGAGCTTGTGGGATCGATGGTTGCTGGATCATGGAGTTGTAGATGTGAAATGTCGAGTGCTACTGGCGCGCAACTGTGATGTTTTACACCCGGCAATATACATATAGCTATCAGAAAGGGGATTTGGTGGATTGAGAGGGACGCAAGAAATTTTATATGTTAGGCTTGAGGTGAGGTAATCCGTTATGTGGTGTTATTCCCTCTGAGGAGTTATGTCGTTCTGTTTTTGTTGTTCTGCTCAAGGGCGCCCTGTCCACTTTATATCTGGGGGCGGTGTAAGGATAGGAATCCGAGCCGAATAGGCCAAGATTTCCTTTTAGAGATAGATTTACGCCGCTAGACTGTACATTCTTATTATACAAGGCAAAGCTATGGGTGCTACTATATCTCTTAACTATCAAGACTCGGCCATCCTCTATCCGAGTGGCCCATATGCTCTGTGATGAGGTACCCGGGGCCATGGCCTCCACAGCGGCGAGCTACTGAGTGCAGGTGCTGGATTGATGGGACGAGGACAGGGTGGTGTGAGATACACTGGCCTCCAGTTTTTGTTGAGTAAATTCTTGACGTTGTCCGCCAGGTTTCTATTCTAGAAGACAGCCGCTTTACGCTTTTGTTTGCTCCACCTTCTTGTAGCCCTGCTTGGACCTCAGTGCCTTGTTTACCATGCTTTGGAAGTTGGCGTGGTCCTGGATAATCAGGGGTCCACGTAGGGTGTCGTTCAGCCCTCCAAGAACTTGTCAATGTTTTCCCACTTCATCGGGGATTATCTGAGGGAGCGTATCGAGCCAGCTAGGGTGAACTTGTTGAGGCAGCCCTGCACACTTAGGTGATCTTGCCTGAGGGTCCTGAACTCATCCCTTTTCATTTTCATAATGGTTGCTGGGACAAAAAATTCTCATGGAATATTCGTGAA
This sequence comes from Oryza meyeriana var. granulata, assembly GCA_003991445.1. NCBI lineage: Eukaryota > Viridiplantae > Streptophyta > Magnoliopsida > Poales > Poaceae > Oryza > Oryza meyeriana. The sequence goes on along the minus strand of RYFJ01002304.1, from coordinate 53,944 downwards.
CTCCGCCAATCGGGGTTCTTCTGCCAATCTTCTCGGACCTAGTAAACTTCCACCAGTCGCTGGCTAGGCCATCTAGTTGACTATAGTAGCAAAGCGAGCCTTGTCTTCATCCCTGGCACTGATGAGGTCTAGTTTTTTCTCAATCATGCGAACTCAGTCCTCTGCTTCAAGTGGTTCTTCTACTTCGGTGAACACTGACGGTTTTGTCCTCATGAACTTGCCATAGCTAGAACGGGCCACGATTTGCCTGAGCGTCCTGGTCCTGCTGGTATGGCCCACCTACCTGGGTGGCCTGGCCACCTGACACGTAAAGGTCGGCCAAGGTTTGCATATAAGCTAATTCAATGTGGCATAGGAGTTGGGTATAGAAGGGTCGGTTGGGGGGGTGGAGGGGGGTTGGCTCATCTACACATGTAGTTCCAAATCCTGGCCTGGGTGTTCACCATCTGGAAAAAAAAAGAGAGAGAAACTTGATGATTGAAGGGGGGGGGTAAGGTATTTTATCTACTTGTTTTGGTTGTTTTTAGTATGTTCACAAACCATGTTCTTAGCATATGCAAACATGAGGATTAAGCTAATTATAGATAGGCTGTACTAGCACAAAGCCTACGTATAGACTAGCCTTCTACTGCTCAAGCTCCAGTAGAAGTGTAGCACACATATATCAATAAAAAAACATGGATGATGATACTACCCCGACTGCTTTATAGTACGCAGTTCGAGGTGATACAACACACAACTAAGTCTGACGCTGACGCATACCTAAGGGGGAGTGAGTCGGTAGGGCCCTGTCCAAAGGCTGCCAAAGCAGTGCCACAACTAAAGAACGCACTATAGTCCTAGTCTAACTCACTTAGCACACCATCGCTAGCTAGAGAAGCTGGTGCGGCGAGTAGGAAGCGGAGCTCACTAGTCCTGGAGGAGAAGGGCTTACGGCTACGGTGGTGTCTGAGTCCAAGCAGAGCTGGAGTTGTCAGAAAGGTAATCACGGTGGGCATGGCCGCATCCGCGTCCACGGCACGTCCACGGGCCGGTGCCTCCTTGCCAGTAGTCGGTGGTGAAGGGAGACGGATGGAGGGAGGATAGGTGGTGCCACTGTGATGGAACAGCTGGCTCAGTGTTTGACACGTGCGGCCTCCACCTCCTGTCGCTCCTCTGAAGACTCGGAAGAGATGCAGACCGGACGGGCGGGGTAGTGTCCAGTTGGGCGGCCATAATGGCGAGTCCCTCCAGTGCTTGAGGCATGGGAGGAATTGGCCGTCTCCCGCATGGAGGAGCTGGAATGGAGTCAAGGCCTGCAACTGGTGCTGAGTCGAAGGGAGCGGCACCGTGTAGGCGGTCACTGCTGGTGTAGCCCCCTTGGCAGGTGTAGGGGTGAACTGGTCCCAGCGAGGAGCTGCGACTATTCCCAAAAAAGGAATGAGGACAGCCTTGACGCAGACGTTGGTACAGGTGTGGCCGTAGTGCTGGTGGGGTCGCACGATGGGCGAAGTTGCAGGTGCCCCACCTGGTGCCCTGAAGGCGTCCAGGTAGACCGCACGTGGAGTCTTGGTAAGGCTAACGGAGTACCTGTGAAGGAGTACCGTCCGAGGAAGGAACGGTGTACGCCTGGTGAAGACATTGCCACCCCTACAGAGGAACAGTGCTGGGCCTCGGAGTCAGTGTAGCTGACGGGGAAGTAACCGAAGCAGAGCCGATCTCAAAGACGGTGCACCTCCGAGGTGGCGAACACTAGTGCAAAGCCATGGGTCGGCTGAGCTAGAGGCTGTGGAGGATGAGCGGGTGGTACCAGGCTAGGAGCAGGTATAGAGGCATCGGGTCAGAGTACCCACCGGTGCTGCACTAGGGTGAAAGCTGACGTAGAGCCCGGGCCTGACTGGTCAAGCGTCGGGGTAGAAGCCGGTGCGGGTGGCCGCACGGTCAGTGGAGCCAGTGCCCGGACGAGCAGCCATGAAACCGTCGATGGAAAGGAAGCCAAAGTAGTCATCAGTGCAAAGGTCGGTGCTGCTGTTCAGGTGTGGCTCGGGTGCAGAGGTTAGTGCAGCAGCCCAAAGTAGCTATCAGTGTAGAGGTCGATGCCACCAGCTGGGGTGGTAGGTGACAATTTTTCATGCTGTAGTCTGATAGAGGCCCTGGCTGCGGCCTGGGCTGTGGTGCGGCATCCTGACGTGCCTCCGTGAGCGAAGCTCTAGGTCCCTGATGTGCTCACCTCGGTGGAGGTAGTGTGCGCGGAGGGACTTCGTAGCGTCCCTCGAGCTCCTCAGAGCTAAGCCATAGGTAGAGGTTGCCTCGCACCTGACGTCAAAACTACATCAGCGACTCCCATAACAAACGGCCAGGAAGTAGCGCTGGTCTCAAATGCGACGTAGGTACGTGTCATGGCCATAGTAGTGGTTCCATCTGAGTCGAAGAATTTTCCATGAGAGTGAAAATAGAGCGACCTTATGGAGAAGAGGAAATAAAACATGACCTAGAAGTCAGTTTTATGCTTAGTTTAGTTTTTCCTAGTCGTGTAGTAACAGTGGGTTCCTTAAGGCTCAATGCTACGGTTCTAGGGGAAGGGTGCCATTGGTCAAGTCCTACAGTCGAGGCGGCTCTGATACCAGCTCTATCAGCCCGGCTTTTTAAAGACTAGGAACCACTCATGCTTTATGTGCCAATCCCTGGATCAGTAGTTTGGCGCATGCATAACACAATGGTATCATTGCACTCAACGGAATGGAGTCTTTACACTCACTTAGCGATTACAAATGGGGAATACCCGTGTAGGGCCCTGAGGAAACATACAACTTGGGGTAACACTAGCAAAAGACAAAGTTACGACAACAGAAAGCCATAAGTGGTAGTGGCCCTGCATTATGTCAGCCCAGAAATTCACCAGAATTTCCAAAGCAAATTTGTGCAATAAATCCTCGTCCAGGAATCAAGCGAGGTTACACAAATCGACAATTTGATAAAAATAAGCAAATACGAAATAAGATAATACTTACAGCAGAGGGCACTTAGTCCTCTCACAGGAGAAAAAGCAGCGGAACGGCAACTAGCGTAGCTTCAACACCAAGCCACAGGCAGCTCAACTGGGGTATAAGCCAAACACATCTTTCCTCACGCAAAGCTTCACTCTAATGATTGCAATAATGCAAGACTGAGTACCACCACCGTACTCAACAAGCCACACTAGGGAATGCAATGTAATGCAACAGGATACCAAAGGAAAAGGCATAATATGGCTTATTTGCATAAAACAGCATTTAAAATATTTGCATTCGAAATCATTAAAACAATATAGTTTAGTTATTAATAGTATTGAATCAACCACTTGAACAACGCTCCAACGCAGTTCAGGCCCAAACCAAACTCCTCCAAACAGGAGCTATCCATATCCATCATATTTATTTCCATTAATGAGTAGTGTGGGACTAATCACAGAAACATTGCTAGGCCGCTCATTAACCGCGAGCACGGCTATTCGAACAGTTTACTCTGGCCAGAATGTACCAATTTACCACAAGACACAACTCCACAAACATTACTATGCGCCTTAATACCACCACGGTACCTCGGAAAGGAATTGCGATAAGACCCTCCATGTAACCCGCACAACAGGGAGCCACCGCTGGACCACCAGTTTCCGGCAGGAGCTGATCAGGCCCCCAACAGGGGAAACGATCCAACGCCCAAAACATGGACTTATTGACACAGCCATGGTGGTCTTATTGACACAGCACAACACACCATGGTGGACCCCGGTTTGAACGTACTACACATTGGATCCTACCATTACCCATGCTGGCTTGTGGTTAGCACGAGTATTGCTTCGCAACAAGTAGTCCGTGAACCGGTCCTTAACTGTCATGAGCACCGCTAGCAACATTCCAACCTGGTGCTCACACCACCTCAATCAAGTTTTTAGTTGACATAGTTAATTAATCAACCACGACTCACTGTCGTGAAAATATAGCATTAATCATAATTAGTCATAAATGAGTCATTAATTACCCACATAAAATGAACTATGTTCTAGCATGGCTAAGCAAAATCCTAAATAATCTAGCCAGATAAATAATTAAACATCTGGCTAGTCAATATTATTACCCGGAGTATCAAGGTATAGATATCAACATCAAAATGGCCATAATTATCAATGGATATTGGATAATAAGTAAATACCCACAATAATGTCATTCGAAACATTCATGCAATAACTTGAAAATAAAATAGATTTCACAACTAGGATCAACATGCTCAAGGAGATTGGTCGTGTGACTTGCCTTGCAATCGCAAAGTCTTCAAATAATCTTCCGAACTCTTCCGCAGACTCCGAAGTCTTCCGAATCGACGATAGTACGCAACTACACGTAAAACGATAATAAATCCTAAGAAACTCAAATAAACAATACATAAAAATACATAAACAAGTGAAATTATGATTTTAGATAATTTAGGAAGAATAACGGGTCGATTCGGGACTTCAATGGAAAAGATATGGCTTTTGGAAGATTGAATCCAGAATGATCCGAAAAAGAATTGAAAAGAATATTCTCAAGAATATTCTCTGAATTTTTCGGATTAAAATAATTATTTTGGATAAATGCTGAGATATGGGTCCATGATTAGTGACCAGACGTATGGTGGGACTTGGTTCATGGATTTAGAAATAGGAGGGGCGATGGAATGTGAGGTGGATAACATGTGGCCGAAGGGGATGAGGTGGCAACTGAAGTGGCAGCTGAGGTGGCTAGGGCTGACATGGCTTTGACCGATTAAAAGGGTTATACGGCCAAGGTAGCTCAGATCGACTTCGGATTATCGGACGATTGAGATTTATTGGGGCACTATGCCTCGGGTCCCCTAGTCATGCACTGGGAGAAACACCGGGCCCAGAGGTCACAAAGAAGAATACTGCTGACGATGTTCGACGATGTGATGACGGTGTCCCGTGGCATACAGAGGCAACAAGGGAGACGGACCGGGGACGGCGTGGCCAAGACGAGCCGGAGGGACACGACGATGGCGACAGACTTCGGGTTCACCGGCGGCACTGAATCACAAAGACGGCGATGACGGCTCGTCGGCCGGGATGACGGCAGATAGAGAGTAGAGCAGGGATGGGATGAGGTGGCGTAGCGATGGGTGGCACTGCAGGCAACAGCAGGAATGGCGACGGCAGGCGACGACACCGGGGTGGCGGGAAAAGACGGCCTGAAAGGCGGTTGCGGCGGACCGGCGACGGAGCAGCGACCCGGGCGACACGACGGCGGATGGCCAGGAGGGAGCGGGCGACAGCTGGCACGACGACAGCGGGGGACGTAGCGGCGCTTGGCGAAAAACGACGAGGAGCAGGAGGCAGAGGCGACGAGGGGAGGCGCCGTTGGGGCAACACGGCCGGAGAAGAGGCTTAGATGCCGGCGACGACGAAGCAAAGGTGGGTGCGGCGAGATGGCCTTGCCGCTGGCTCGGCGACCAACCGGCGGTGCACAGCAAGCATATGAGGACGCGACGGGCGTCGCTGTAAACAGCGGCGACGATGCCAGGCGGGGAGCGGAAACGGTGCAAGGCAGACGGCGAGGCGGCGGACTCCAAGCGACGGCGGCAGATGGGGGAAGACAGAGGGCGACAGAGGCAGCGACGTCGGCTTTGGAGAGAACGGCGCACAGGCGATAGACGACGACGACGACTACCTGGCAACGGCGATGACGAACAGGAGGCAGAGGAGGATGGGCGACGATGCCGATTGGAAAGAGCGATGGCAGCGATGAACCAAAGAAGGGGCGGCTTCAGTCCGAATGCTCACCGGCGGCGGGAGGAGGCGGCGTCCTAGGCAGCCGGCGGGCGGCAGAGACGAAGACGGCGACGGGAGGTCTGGAGTTCACCAGCGGCGGGGATCGAAGACGACGACGACGGCGACAACAGGCAGAGGAGGAGGGAGACGGCTACGAGGATGCTCTCACCGTGAAGAGACGACGGCGACGACGGCTTGGGCCTCCCAGCGACGGCCGGTGTCGGAGGAGACAGCGACGGTGGCAGATGAGAAACAGGGGCGGTCGCAGGCGACGGCGCTAGGAGCGGAAGAGGCAACGGCTCCGGCGGGAGGCAGCAGAGGCAGGGGCGCGACGGCTGGGAGCAGCGCAGGACGCCGGCGCGGCTTCCGAACCAGCGGCGCACGGGAGAGAGCGGCACGACAGGGTGGCGGCGGTGGCCTGGCGGCGTGGAGAGGAGCAGAGCTGGCTAGGGCACAGGGGGCAGGCGGCGGCTATATATATGGGGCGAGGGTTCCGGGGCAGCATGGGCGACGGCGCTCGCGGATTCGGCGGCGGCGGTTGTGGGGCGGAGGCGTAGGGGGTGGCGCTGGGCTGGACCGGCGGCTGGCTTGGGCCGAGGTCGGGCGCAGGCCGAGGGGAGGCGCGGCGCCGGGGCGCAGCCGGGCCGAGGAGAGGGCGCGGGCACGGGCAAGCGAGAGGGCGCGCGGGGGTACGGGTCCACGGCAAGGAGAGGGCACGGGCACGGGGCAGGGAGAGGGCACGGGCACGGGCAAGGGAGAGGCGCGGGCCGGGCAGGGAGTCCCGGTGCGGCGCGGCGGCCTGGGCCGGGAGCTCGACCAGGAAGGACAGAAGAAGGAATAAAAGAGGAAAGGGGAAAAAGGAGAAAGGAGAGGGGTCTCTGATAAAATTCCAAATGTGGAAAATTGGAATTTATAATTCGAGATATATTTTCTGAATTGAAGATTTGTAGAATATACGGAATTTTGAGGATTTGGATTTTATTCAATAAATCAAAGGGGGAAAGAGATGAATATTCGATAAAAGGGAATGAATAAATCCGAGTCTGTCGGATTTGAAACTTAGGGGATTTTGCCTGGAGTCGGACCTTTTGGAGAATCAAAGATTCGGGAACGACAAACCCGAGAAAGATACAAAGGGATTTGATAGAGAACGACCCGAGCAAAGGAATTGGGAATTTATCTCAAAGGGGAATATAGATGTTTTCGAATACAAAGGATCTCGAATTGGGAGTCCAAAAGAGTTCTAGAGTTTTTTCAAAGATGATAAATCCGGTACTCCGAATTTAGATTTTTGAGGTGATTTAGGGGATCTGGGAACGACACAAACCCTAGCAGAAAAGGAGTCAGAGTTCACGATGAACGGGGAGACTTCAAAGGACTGAATCAGAAACACCCAAACAGGGGAAAGGAAAAGGAATTTATTTATATTTATTTAATTACTTTAGTGATCTTTATGCATTAAAATTAATTCTGTAGCTCCAAAAAAATCCGAGAAAATTCAGAGAGTTTACTGAAATCACGGGAATTTACCAGAAGAAAATGCCACCATGAAACACGAAGAATTTATTATTGTAAATACTCAAATGCTTAAAATACTCCGACAAAACCCCTGGAATATAAAAGCATCCAAGTATTTATTTAAAGATTCAAACTCGGGATTTTTAATATTGGAAATTTCAAAATTTTATTCAAACTCTTTTCTCAAACAAAATTTCTAGTGTATTCTTGCCTTTCCATTTACCCACGATAATTTTTAATTAAGGCGATTTTCAGGGCGTTACACATTAGTCCACAGGCACTCGACTAGCGACCTGCATCCTATGGCGCCTCCTTCGGTTCCTCGTCCTCCTGACAGATCTCGGACGGTTCACCCTCAGCGTCTATTTCTAAAAAAAATGGGATTGAGCAACGGTGAGTACATAGAGTACTCGCAAGCCACCATGTCAATATGATTTAATGCGCCTGGGATTCAAGGGAGGCCAAGGCAATTTGCACAAAGCCAATTTTCGCAATTTATTTCACAAGCCTATGAACTAGCCATTTTATTAAACCATGGTGTTAAGATTGAAGTTGTTTAACTCATGACGGGGGCTGGGTCCACCTTGCCAAACCTCACTTGGCTTGGTTTACCCCTGTGCTAGATTATTCATGCATGTTCCAACCATGTTACCACATTCCAACAAGTTCCCATTACCATCCATCCCTGGCCTATCCAAGTTTTAAGAAAAATTTTGAGTCTAGTCAACACTAGTACAAGTCCCAATGCTCCTTTAACCGCAAGCATGGCTATTTGAATAGTTTGGTTTTACTCACACTACAGTGGATGTATGCTTTACCCGCAACCCGTGATTCTGCCCAACACATGAGGCCTCTCACGGCCTAGCCTTTCAGTTCCTCTCGTGTTGCGGCATACCCGCTCTATGGACTGTGGGCCCTCCTGCACATCCTAGCACCCAACACTCGAGCTGGTGGTGAGAGGAGTCTTGGAAACCTAGGAATCTAGGAGGTACGCTATATATATATATATATATATATATATATATATATATATATATATATATATATATATATATGTATGTAATGTATGTATGTTTATCAGACTTAAGGGTGTTTTAGATTTAGACGTAAGAATTTCCCGTTAATACAACCCTTCATAACATCATTCCTTTCGTGTGTAGAACCAACCATGCCTAGGGTGTGGTCCCACTTGGGTTACCTAATCCTCCAGGTCTATACCCATACGAGAGATGCGGTAATACTCAGTTCGTTTCTTGCCTATTTTCTTGACTCGGTCCTTAACTGACTAGGATCGAAGCTAGCCTTTCTCGGAACCACCCAAATCATTCTATGCCGCCCCAGTCGAAATGGTTTTGGTTGTTTAGTTCTTAGTTTTTCGCAAATAGTTCCTTCTTTGACTCGTGAGTGGCATTTCATGTCTCCACTCGCATAAAATGATAAGATAATTTTGGGAAGAACCAACATGATGCATCTTTTCGCAAAAATTTTTGTTGGTTTTGATCTTTTTTGTTTTCGATTTTTATTTCGCATTTTTTAGGATGTTACATCCCCCCACATTACTGGAGAGCTGGACTGCTCTGCCATGGCAAGCGGAGATGGTCCACATGCAATTATTGCTAGAGAAAATAACGATCTGAAAAACATGGGGCTGACCAGGCCTTGGGTGGCCAGAACCTTCCAAAACTAAAGAATTCAACCCTTGAAGGCTAGAATCCACTTCGACTACGACTATCAAGGGAGAATGACACCACTCAGGAATGCGCCGACTTCGTCAACAAGGATGTCGTCACTGACACCTTGCTTGGTTACTTTGTCAATGGGGTTGTCAAGACTCTAGATACCGAGAGAGCCCCCAAGCCATACTGCAAGGACAGGCCCCAGCCAAAGGTAATGCCTTGTGTGATATCTGTCTTGATGTTTTTTTGTGATGCGTTGTATGAACATTGTCCAATTGAGTTTTCCCCGATGCTTGACGTTTATAGGAATTCACCGAGTTCGCTTCTGACCCACCTAGCCAGCTGGCCAGTGAGTCTAGAAAGCGACCGGCCAGCCTCTCGTTAGCCCAACCCAGCCCCAAGAGGGCTAGGAAGTGACCAATGACGGACCAAGCCAAGAAGACAAGCATGCCGAGTAAGGCTTCAAGCGGTCCAATGATCAAGGACTCCAGCAGCGCTGCCCCTAGACCAACTAGCCCTAGGACTACGCTGCCGACTACCACATCACCCCAGTCAGCCGCACCTAGCGTGGGGCTGACTGGGCAAGATCTATACCATCACTTGCCACGCCACGAGCCCAACAACTGGCGGTACACTGCCGGTCGATAGGCCTTCGGGCCCTCGCTGACTACCTCCACCCCCTAGCCATAGGGGTGGAAATTTAAGACTTCCAGAAGGTATGAAAATCCTTCGGCTTCCAAAAATCTTTGGAGTGATCCTGCAATGTCTGATTGTTGAATATTTTGTAGGAAGCCAAGTGACGCTGATCCCAAGGGGACAGCGCCCTCAACCCCAGTAGCTGCTCCCACCCCGACTGAGGTCGAGATCATAGCGCCCGAGCCGAGTGCTATCCTAGCCCTTGAGTTGTGACAACCACTCAGCCCGGCCGCAGGCTTCACCCAGTCAGGACACTGTAGTGGACGTCCCAATCCCTGAGCTCGCCCAAGATCCAGCAATGCCGATTGATCCACGGCCCAGGACTCCTCCTCCACACTTTCTTCATCTTCCGATGATGACGACCTCCCAAGGCTGGAGGCTCCTCCACCAAATTTCCCCCGGACATTTTATTGGGTTACACCAGAAGGGGAGAACAAACTTTGAGCACAACAAACAAGCTGCCCAGAGGGAACGTGTCAAGTTAACGGAGACCACCATCATCACAAAAAGGAGTATCCAGGTATATAATCCATCTGATCATGTTTGCTGATTTGCAGCTCCTCAAAATTTTTGGCCATCATTGCTTGTGTTGTCTGACTTCAACATATCTTGTGCAGCAAAGTGGTCGATCAATCCAAGAAATTGGGCAAAGTTCTGTCCCAACTTGCCCCTCAGCTCACTCAACTCCACCAGCTCCAGATTGCTAAAGATGATTTGGAGAAGTCTAGCAAGGAGAGGAAGGAGTGGCTGAAGGATTCAGTGAACAAGCTTAGGGATGAGAATTGGGCGCAGACAGGGACCATCGGAGGTATGTTTCTTCCTTGCCCGAGTAAGCCCAAACCAATCTTCCTGCATTGATGATCTTCATTTTTGTTCGGCTATAGCTCTGGAGACAAACCTGAATAACCAATCCCGGGAGATAGAACGCCTGAAGAAGGAGCTCGAGAAGGCAAAGTCCAAAGTAGACACCGAGTATACAAGTAAGCTTCATATCTGCTCTGGTACTCTGTCCGACTAGGAATCCAAATTTATTGATGCCTCTTCTCTATGTGAGTAGCCTTCCAAGCAAATTCACAGATCCAATTTGGCACTTTTGCTGAAGAGATTAAAATAATAAAGGAGTCACGAAACATCATAGCTGATTCCGCGAATACTTTATTAGACATTATGCAACCAAGCCTGGCCGGGCCTAGCTCCAGCTCCATCTCCCAAGTGGCGCAACGCCTTGAAGAAGCCCTTGCACTCCTGAAGAAATACTCCTCCAAGCACATCACCGTGGGGATTGCCCAAGCACTAGCCATGACAAAGTCTCTCTACCCCCGGGTAGACATTGAGGCCATCGGAGAGGGCTTTGCTAAAGGTACTACCCCGAAGGAGGGGTTGGAGTTGATTAGCTAGGTTAGGCCCACTGCTGAGGCCATCACGAAGATCTGCCGATGTAAATGCAAACTTTTATGTAGTCGGTGTCTGATAGAAACAATATGTAAATATTGTAAATGCTTTCGATGTTTGTTGTTGCATCTTGCCAAGTTCTTGTTTTATTTTAGCCATCATTAGCTTTACCCGACTAGCCAATTTATGCCGAGTATTTGACTTTAAAAAGCATTCACTTCATGGAACTATACTCAGGAAAACTTAGCATAATAGTTATAAAATTCATGACTTAGATAAAACAAGATCGAACTTTATGAATAACAGAGGACATGTATCACTATGTAGCCACCGACTCACTACTCGGTTGAACCAAGCGGCGTAGTGAGTCAGAATGAGAAACTTTATTTGTATATATAAAAGAAGTACAAAACTCAGGTATAGAAAGGACATAGCTGTTCTATGTTCCATGAGTTGTTGATGAGGACGCCGTCTTCTGTCTTTAGTCGGTAGGCGCCCGAACGTGTCACCTCAGCGATAATGAATGGTCCCTCCCATAAGGGAGATAATTTATGCCTGTCTTTGATGGTTTGGATTTTTCTTAGAACAAGATCTCCCACCGAAACGGCACAGCCATGGACATTTCGACTGTGATAACGATGCAGGCCTTGAAGGTACCTTGCCGACTGGATAGTTGTGATGTCCCTTGCTTCTTCCAACTGGTCTAGCTCAACCAGTCGGTCTTCGGTTGATTGTACTTCTGAGTGGGCCCCAACTTACGGGGAGCCGAACTCTAACTCAGTTGGTAACACAGCCTTAGCAACATAGACTAGGGAAGAAAGGGGATTGCCTATTGCAAGACTAACCGTGGTCTTAAAGGACCAAAGAATAGATTGAAGCTTTTGCACCACCGCCCCTGCATATGATCGACATCTAGTCTTGATACCTTGTAAGATCATGCCATTTGCACGCTCGACCTGCCCATTGCTACGTGGGTGTGCCACAGAAGCATAACAGATCTTGATGCCAAAGTCGTCACAAAAATCTTGAAAAACGCCGCCAGTGAACTAAGTGCCGTTGTTTGTTATGATGCAGTTGGGAACTCCAAATCGGTATATGATACTCATGATGAAGTCTTTTACCCTTGCCATTGTATTGGTAGCAATGGGCTTTGCCTCGATCCACTTTGTGAATTTATCCACTGCGACGAACAAGTGTGTGAACCCTCCTGGCGCTTTTTTGAACGGCCCGACCATGTCAAGCCCCCAAACTGTGAAAGGCCAAGAGATTGAAATTGTTTGTAGTTTTTGAGCTGGAAGATGTGTTTATCGGGCAAAGAACTGGCATCCCTCGCACATCCAAACTATGTCTTTAGCGTCTGTAACCACAGTCGGCCTAAAGAATCCTTGTCTGTAAGCCTTTCTGACTAATGTCCTTCATGCAGCATGGTTGCCACAGATGCCTGAGTGGATGGACTACAAAATCTGCTTGCCCTCCTCAGGTGTGGTGCAACGCATGAGGACTCCGGATGCACTTCGACGATAGAGATCTTCTCCGACTACAAGTAAACATTTGCTTCGGCGTTTGATCCGCTCGGCTTCACTACGATCTTCTGGGAGCTTGTCTTCCAGGAGGAATCTGATGATTGGAGTCTATCAATCCTGAGAGATGATTAGTACTTTATTTGTTGCTGGGTAGGTTTAGCCTCCGACTGCTCGAGTATTGGCTTCTTTTTGATTGACAGCTCCAATAAGTGCTCGACAAAAATCCCAGTCTGGACCACTTCTCGTTTGGATCCCATATTGGCTAGCTCATCAGCGGCTTCATTATATTGTCGTAGTACATGTGTAATTTCTAGCCTATCGAACTTGTTTTTCAGCTTCCATACCTCCTGATAGTATGCCGCCATATTATCATCCAGACACGTCTAGTCTTTCATGACCTGGTTCACAATGAGTTGAGAATCCCCACGTACTACCAGTCGGCGGATGCCGAGTGATATGGCGATGCGGATCCTATGGATGAGTGCCTCGTACTCGGCAATGTTGTGGGATGCTGGAAAGTGTGTCTGAAGGACATATTTCAGTTTTTCTCCAGTGGGTGATGTCAGGACGATGCTAGCCCTTGCTCCGCCGATCCGTAGAGAACCGACGAAGTACATTATCTAGTATTCTAGCTTGTCTGTTGATGTAGCCATCTGAACCTCTGTCCACTCGGCTACGAAGTTGATAAGTGCTTGTGACTTGATTGTTGTCCGAGGTTGAAGAGCAATATCAAACACCATCAACTCGAGCGCCTATTTAGCAATTCTACCGGTGGTCTCGTGATTGTGTAGGATGTCCCCGAGTGGATACGATGTGACGATTGTAACCTGATGCAACTGAAAATAGTGCACCAACTTCTGGACAGTTATGAGCAAGCCATATAGCAGTCTCTAGACTTGGGGATATCTCATCTTGGATTCGCCTAGGATTTTGCTGACAAAGTAAACTGGTCTTTGAACTTTTTGTACGTGTCTTGGCTCCGCCCGCTCAACGACTAGCATTGTGCTGACTACCTAAGTGGTTGCCGCTAGGTATAACATGAGTGGTTCCTGGGGCATTGGTGATGCCAACACGGGTGATGATGTGAGGAACTTCTTGAAGTCTTTAAAGGCTTGTTGGGCTTTTGGCGTCCATTGAAAATTATCAATTTTCTTCAATAATTTGAAAAAGGGCATGCCCCGTTTGCCAAGTCAAAAAACGAATTAGCTGAGTGCCGTCATGCAGCCGGTCAGCTTCGGTACATCCTTCTGGCTAGTCGGGGGTGCCATGTTTATGATAGAGTTGATTTTCTCTGGATTTGCTTCGATGCCCCGTTGTAATACGATGAAGCCGAGTAATTTTCTCGAAGGTACTCTGAAGACACACTTTTCCGGGTTGAATTTCATCTTGAATCTCCGAAGGTTTTGGAAAGTTTCTTCTAAGTCAGCGATGAGGTCCTCCTTGACTTTAGTCTTGATCACCATGTCATCGACATATGCCTCCACGTTGCACACGAGTTGATTGTGAAGACACTGCTAGATAGCACATTGATATGTTGCACCAGCGTTTTTCAATCCGAACGCCATAGTGACATAGCAGTATGCCCCGAATGGTGTGATAAAAGAAGTCTTCAGGCAGTCCTCCTCCTTTAGGCTGATTTGATGGTATCGCGAGTAACAATCGAGAAAATTGAGTAACTCACATCCCGCAGTTCAATCGACCACCTAATCTATCCTGGGTAGACCAAATGGATCCTTGGGACACCCTTTGTTTAAGTCGGTGTAGTCAACGGACATGTGCCATTTACCATTCTTCTTCTAGAACAAAACTGGGTTTGTGAGCCAATCCGGGTGATAGACTTCATTGATGAACCCGGTTGCAAAGAGTTTGGTTATCTCCTCCTGAATAGCATCTTTGCGGTCTTCTGCAAAGTGCCATAGTCATTGTTTGACTGGTTTGGTATCCGACTTGACGTTGAGGGAATGCTCGATCATCTCTCTTGGTGCACTAGGCATGTCAGAAGGCTTCCATGCAAAAATATCTCAGTTCGCCTGGAGGAAGGTGATGAGCGCGCCTTCCTATTTGAGGTCGAGTCCGATCTCGACAAGCGCAGTCTTGGTAGGGTCGGAAGGGTCTAGGGGGATCTTCTTTGTTTTTGAATCCGGTGAAATTCCTGACTTGGCTGTTTTCTTGCCGGAACTTGATCGTCCTCGCTGTAGTTGTTACAGGCAGTCGGATGTTGCTTCATCCGATTGCCACTTCGTGAGACTAGGCCAACTCGCATCTCTCCTTGTCGCAAGTGAAGACTTGCTTGACATCGCTGCGTAAGGAAAGTACTCCTGCTGGTTATGGCATCTTGAGCACCATATATGTATAATGGGCACTGCCATGAATTTGGCTAGTGCAGGCCGTCCGAGTATGGTGTGATACGCGGTCTCGAAGTCAGCAATCTCGAAGTAGATGTTCTCGGTGTGGAAGTTCTCCCTCATACCAAAAGTAACTGGCAAAGTGATCTATCCGAGTGGAGTAGAAGAGAGGCCGGGGATTACCCCGTGGAAGGGAGCTGTACTTGGACACAGCTCGGATTGAGGGATTTTCATCTCGTTGAGCATCTTGGCAAACAAGATGTTGAGAGCGCTTTCCCCATTTATTAGGACCTTCTTCAATTTGACGCTTCTGATGACTGAATCTAGGACAAGTGGATAACGTCCTAGATGAGTTACTTGGTCAGCGTGATCCGCGCGGTCAAAAGTGATTGCCGTCTTAGACTAATGCAGGTATTGAGGGGCGTATGATGAGACCGAGTTGACCTCTCGGGCCATTAGCTTCTGTTTTCACTTGTACTCGTATGCAGATGACCCTCCAAAGATGTGATTGAGTTCAGCCTAAGGATCTATAGTCGCCGGCTACACCTGAGTCTGGCTTATCCGTGCCCTTGTTGTCACCAGAAGTTGATGTTTGCTTGGAAGCGAATTTCTTGAGCATGAAACAGTTCTTGGCTGCGTGCTTCCCCTTTGGGTGGAAAGGGCATGGCCCATTCATAACCATATTCATCCGTTCTCAGGGGTCACGGTCAGCTGCGCTCAACAGCTGCCACAACATTGTCTGACTTACGCTTGTGATTACGCTTGTGATTGCCGAACTTAGTCGCAACCGTATCATCAATGTCCTTCCGCTCCTTCTGTCAAGGCTCCTTCTTGTCATCTATGGTCTTAGCAATAGCGTCAGCCGAGTCGGCGTATTTGTTTGCCATGTCGAATAGAGTTTTGACCGAACTTGGAGGCTTCTGAGTAAACTTAGTGATGAACGGTGTGTCCTTGACTCCCTTGCAGAAAGCGGTGATGACGACCTCATTCTTGATCTTGGGTATTGAGTTCCTCTTCTCGGAGAACCGCTCGATGAAGTCACGTAGGGACTCGCTCTTCCTTTGGTGGCACTAATATAGATCGTACTCGGAAGACAGCCTCTCTTACGTTCCTTGGAAATTTGCAATGAAACGCTCACGAAGTTCTCCTCAGGAGCCGATTGACCGCCTGGGAAGCCTGTCAGCCTTGTCCTTGCGGAGTCAGCCAAGGCGACTGGGAGGTAGTTGGCCATGGCCTTGTGATCGCCTCCGGCCGCACGGATTGCCAAGGTGTAAACTGTGAGCTAGGACTCTGGGTTAGTCTTCCCATTGTACTTCTCTATCCCAGTCAGCTTCAAGCCAGATGGCCAGTCGACTTGTTGTAGCTCATGGGTGAACGCCGGTACTCCTTTATCTGGGTGAGGGCTCCGGCTCTGACTATGGCGATGAAATCGCCTCGGTGGTGGAGGGCCGAAGCGCTCATGCTCATCTTCTAGTCAGTGGTGCTCGTCCTCCTCACGTTCTCGGCGTTGAGCATTGATGTTGTGGTGGAGATCCCGCTGTAGTCGTCCTGGGCATCCTGGTTGTCACGGTGGTCGTCATGATGGTGCCGTCGATCGTATTCTGATTGTGAGTGACGTATGACGTTGATTCCGAGCGAGGCTGACTTGAGCCAGCTGCATGGGTGTCTCCAGATTGTTGTCGCTGCTGACAAGCCACAATGGTGATCATTGCTTTGATCCTTGCAATGGACGGGGTGGTCGGGCTCAAACTGCAAGGTGTCGAGTACTATGGCAGCAGCCACGACATTCTATTGTGGGGTCACGAAGACATCATGGTCGCCAACTTGGGTTTAGAGGATCTCTTATTGAGCAGTCTGCCCAGCCTTGCACAGGTTGTCATTTCGAGCATCACGCTCCGGTTGTAGCGTCGTGCGTCCTCCTCCTGTTGCTCGCGCAGTCGACAAGCTTCCTCCTCTTGCTGGTCGCGTAGTCGGCGTGCATCTTGAGTGGGAGTTTGAGCCCTTGAGGATGCCATGAAGACTTCGCGTGGTGAGAAAAGCTTGCCGAGCTGCTGTCCAACTGTGAGTTAGAGTCGGTGTAGTTTAATGGGGTGATTACAACTCTAACTTCCCTAGATCCGATCTCGAGCGGCTCTGGGCCGTATCCGAGTCGAACACCATAGCATTGGATCTGCTGCATCCAAGAGAGATTGAAATTGTTTGCGGCATTGCTGAGTTCGAATGGGAGATTGATGATCTCTTCCACCCTTAACCCAACCTCTACTGGCTTGAGGCCGAGTCCGAGTCGAACACCGAAAGAAAGAGTTGCCCCTGGACTCACGCATTTTGGGATTGCCGCAACATGTCGCCGAGATTGCTGCAAGTGTTGAGTAGGCTGACGGGGGCGAAGTAGGCTTGGTTTCTGGCCGACCGAATCGAATCTGAGTTAGTTAGGGTAAGATTGCTGAATTTGTTGGTGACGAAGTCGAGGCTCGCAAAGCTGATTGTTTGCCCGGGGAAGAACTTGACGCCATCGACTTCGGTGGTTGGATCCTCAGGTTTGTTGAAGATGATCTCGTCGAAGCCCCTACCTAGCGCGCCAACTGTTGATGTTTTATATTGGCAATAATTATATGGGGCTACCCGTGAGATCTAAACTTGATAGATTGCAAAGGAACACGAAACAATTTATCCCGGTTCAGGCCCTCAAGGTGAGGTAATATCCTACTTCCAGCTGTGATGTATAGCCTTTGAGGTTTCTCTGATGAGATTGTGGTGTTTTCTCTAGTGAGAGCGTTCTGCCCTAGGTGGCTCCTTGCCTATCCTTATATACTGAGGAAACAAGGTTATAAGGTTGGAATCCCAGTCAGACTTGACCAAGGGATTTCCTTCAAGGAATACAACGTACCCGACTAGAACTACATCCATTTCCTTATCATATAAGATAATATGAACCGAGTACTGTTGTATCCTAATTATAGGATTAGGCCCATTCTATCCGAATGGCCACAAAGCTTTCCATGAAGTACCTAGGGCCCACGGCCTCCACATCCTCCGACGCACCTCTCCCAATGGCGCCACTGACTCTGCCGCCTTCTCCTAGATGGACGCCGGTGACCTCCCACTCCCTTCTCTGTATACCTCTCTGAGGTAGTTGGAGAGAGAGGGGGGATGGGTGAGTCTGGCGTGGACCAGGTATATGGACCATCGAGGAGGATATGAGGTATGGTGCTTGCTGCTGTATCTTTCTTTTTTCCCGTTCAGAGAGCAGGTTTGCGTCGCCCACCGCCTCGTCAATATCTATGCGTCTCCGACATCGGCATCAACGCTGCTTCGACTACATCGTCCCACCCTCACGTTTTTGGCTTGATCACCCAATAGACTATCCGGGTACGATGACTTCTGTGGTCAATTATCTTCGAGTACGCATCTCTGCCATCAAGCTTTGGGTTGCTGCTGTGTCGCTCCTTCGGGCTACAGTGTTGCTGCCTGTCGTCCACATTTACGGCTGTTTGTAGC
This sequence comes from Oryza meyeriana var. granulata, assembly GCA_003991445.1. Classification (NCBI taxonomy): domain Eukaryota; kingdom Viridiplantae; phylum Streptophyta; class Magnoliopsida; order Poales; family Poaceae; genus Oryza; species Oryza meyeriana. Next base: position 35,514 of record RYFJ01002304.1, on the reverse strand, counting down.
GCTCAAAGGGCCCTCCTCAGCGGTGGCCTCACCGCCAATGGACTTTCTGCCACTGCATCAACATGGAGTTGTAGCTGTGTCGCCCCTTCGGGTCGCAGTGTGCTGCTCTGTTTCTTCACTATCGTTCATGCATCGACCTTGTCATCCGCACTCGTCGTTGTCAGCCACTTGAGGTCCTCTTTGCCTACTCCGAGCCTCGCTGCTGCGCCTTCTTCATGGCTGCCACTGTCGCCGCTCTAGGCCAGTGGTCCAGCTGGTCCTACATGGCTACCGACATCGCCGTTCAGGCCATTGGTCTTGCTACTTCACCTTCCTCTTCGTCCACTACGCCTCGTCGCCAGCGTTGTCTCTTCTTCGATTACGTTCGTTCTGCTCGACAACAGCAGGCTGCACCCAGCACTTTTTCTCTACGCTGCTCTGCGCACCGCAACCGTCTCGGAGGCTTCTCTGCTGTCCCTCCGACGTGGCGCAAGGTTCATGGTGGTCTCCTACCTCGCCAGCGTGGTATTGGCAACACCGCCGCATGCGTTCGTCCCGAGTTGTCCCTAGGCCAAGTAAACCCGGTGTGACATCTCGTCCTCAATGGTTCGACAGCATCGGCTCTCCAGTGTCATCTTCCTCCACGACTGCTGCGACTGCATCACCGTCTTCGTCCTCGGCATATCCTCTTGCCACCTTGGTCCATGGCGCCATCCTGCGTGCCTGTGACCACTCCATGGCACCTCTTGCGCCCCGTGGCTTGGCAGATCACACGTCATCAACACTCGACTTCAGTTACATCGAGCATAGCTACTCTACGCACGCTATCTCCGACACACGTTACTTTGCGCCCTTCGCTTTAGCTACCTTGACTTCGGCACAAAGGGCTATCATTATTAAGCACTCTTGTCGGTTTCTTCTCTAGTCTAAGCGTCTGCGTTCTTCACGCTTGGACTACGGGGGGATGTTAGAGTATATGGTTGTTAGAGATATATTAGGATAGAATTGATTTGTATGAACTCCTTTTTTATCTCTAGATCCTTTCTTATTTGTATCCACTGTACTCCTATATATGCCAGCTCCCAAGGCTCAATACAATCTATGCAGTTACAAAGGATATCTCTCCCTCTGTACTATTCAACACTCACGATGAATTCCACCATATAAATTAAAGTATATCAACGGCTACCGATCTGCTGAATTATATGTAGCGGGATCTGCCTTAGTGCCTTGCTGTGAGTTGCTTAATTCCATCCCAACCGTTGCACCACTACTGGCCAGCCGCCGTATGTATGGGATCAACAATTAATCGTACGAGCTGCAAATCAAAGATTAAAGAAAACAAATAATATACTTCATATTAACAATAGAGTTAATAGGGTAAAAGGAAACAAATATAATTCATCATCATAGATTAGATATGCCCGCCAATCGTATATTATATAATGACTGCTTAAAAGATTTAATCTCGTTGCAAAATTGTAGATCAATAATTAATAACAACCGTAAGTGATATGAATTCTTCATACATCTCCTTGCCTTCTACACAGCTTGTACGTGCAAGGATCGGGATCCGGTGATGAATGACGTAGTGAGTCTTGACGAGTCCCTGTTCATTGTCGATGGAGTCCAAATAGTCTCCGATAAGGATGAAGGGCGACCTAGAGCGTCAGTTCGCACCTCTCGTTCATCGAGAAAGGATCGGTGATCTCCCGTTATTAGAGCATACCTGCTCTCACGTTATGATCTTTTCAATCATTATATGGGCTTAAAAAGTGGCCCATGCCAAAGGCACATTGTATTTTTATGATCTAGGGTCATTATAATTTGATAAAATCAATGAACGATCAGATCTTTATGGTTAGTGTAAGAGTTAATAGAAAATACTTCATTAGTAAAAGTACAGATAGATTAAAGATGGTTTCTTTTAAATCAACCTCGTACAATACCTTGGAGGCGGTGCTAATTGCTAGCCGACTTTGATAATGCATATATTGAGATGGGCTTTTCGCATGCAGTGTATCAGTGTATCCAACAAGTAGAATATATATATCAGAGTCAGTTTCTCTATTTGTCTTGTGAATCTACGGTGTACATATTTCGAACCGGACAGGTCTAGGGTGTGCAGGTTGGTTAACCTGCACGCGCGCCGCGGCCATACCAGTGGCGAAGCCACGTTGAACCATCGGGGTCCGACGACACCGACGAATTTGCCGTAACCCAGTATAGCGATAGATTTTTTTGCCGGCTACGACCCCACCAAAATTTTGGCGAGACCCCAGTGGCCCAGCGGAGGCTGCAGTCTGTAGTCCAGCTCAGCCCAGCGCAGTTCGCAGTCCATATGTTCAGCCCATCCGATCCAATGGCCATGTACGTACGTTAATTGGAGAAGGCCAAACATTGCTTTGCTGCTTGGTTCTGATCTAGCATCAGCCGTCAGGTGCCTACCCTTTCGTATCTGAAGCATCGCAATTCGCAAAACTCGTGCGCCGGCCGCCGACGTCGCCCCTAGCGCTGGCCAGCCGGCCGAGGCGCCGATCGGTTGTCCTACATTCCCTTGACATCTAGTCATCTAGACAAGACAAGGTACTCCTCAAATACCCAATTATATAGTTTGCAATTAAAGATCAAGTTCAAGTCTGTATTTTGAGTTCTTAGGGTTTTTTTCCCCAGCTATACAATACAATCCGAATCTAGATTCTCAGAAAGCAGTGGTCAAGAACGGTCTCTTTTATTCCAGCAAGATGCCAGGTATCTATCTAGTATTAACAATGTACGCATACATGCTATTTTCTCTAGTTTTTTATTATGTAACTAATTTAGTATTTTGATAGACAATTAGAGCACTTTGAAAGGATTTCTTAAAAGGAAAGTGCCCCCTGCCGGTGATAATGAGAATAATCATGGAGACACTTCAAGAATACGAAGAGATGGAGATGGCAGTGGCACTGCATCAAACATTAATTGTACTGTTCAGCGCACTTCACAGATCTCATGAAATGAGGTAAATTTCGATGAGCTTCCATATGATCCTGCGGATAGAAGGAGAATATCAGATTACATAGGCGACAAATTGCAAAATGACATAAGGCGAAAATATTTGACTAGAGGTCCTTGTAAACCACCACCTGGTTTTGTGTTTCCAACAACAATGATAGCGGGTTTTACACAACGGTGTCAATATGAATGGTTCACTAAATATGATTGGCTAGAGTACAGTGAAAAGATGGATAAGTGTTTTTGTTTATATTGTTACTTGTTTAGAGATTGCAACAAGGGCCAAGGTGGGAATGATGCATTTGTAATAGATGGTTGGGATGGCTGGAACAAATCTGATAGGCTTCGAGATCATGTAGGCAACAAATGTAATAGTTTTCATAACACAGCTGTGAAAAGATGCGACAATTTGTTGAAGCCCGGCCAGTCGATTGGTGATGCTTTAAACAAGCAGAATGATATCACTAAAGAGCAGCATCTACTTCGGTTGAAGACATCTATTAAAGCTGCCCGATATTTGTTGCATCAAGGTTTAGCATTTCGTGGCCACGATGAATCAGTGGATTCCACAAATAAGGGGAATTTTCGAGAGTTAGTACACCTTTTGGCAGATGAAAATGACAAAGTAAAGAAAGCTGTTGGAATAAGATGATTGCTCCAGAAATTCAAAGGGATATTGCGAATTGTTTTGCTGAGGTAAGAAAAGGTCGTCATCATTTTTTACAAACTATGTCATCTCTCATAATCTATAATGATAAACTAATTTGTACTTGGTTTTTGTAGATCATCGTGAAATCTATTGTTGAAGAAATTGATGGTGATGTGTTTTGCCTTTTAGTGGATGAGTCAGCTGATGTGTCTGGGAAGGAACAGATGGCAGTTGTCTTACGATACGTTGATAAGCTTGGAGTAATAAAGGAGAGACTTATTGCTGTTGTTCATGTGCAAGAAACATCGGCTTCATGCCTGAAATGTAACATTGATAATTTGTTTGCTAAGTATGGCTTGAGCATAAAGCAAATTAGAGGACAAGGTTATGATGGAGCAAGCAACACGAGAGGTGAATTCAATGGACTATGGGCTTTAATTGAGAGAGAGAACAGCTCGGCATATTATATCCACTGCTTTGCTCATCAGCTACAATTAGTCATTGTCGCAGTGGCTAAAAAGAATGATGACGCTAGTGACTTCTTTGACATGATATCTCTATTGCTTAGTGTGGCAGGAGCTTCCTGTAAACGTAAAGATATGATTAGAGAAAGTCAACAGGAGAGAGTTAGAAAGGCTATAGGCACCGGACAGCTAACTAGTGGAACTGGATTAAATCAAGAACAATCCCTTCAAAGAGCTGGAGACATACGTTGGGGTTCTCATTTTTGAACCCTTAAGAGCCTAAGCAATCTATTCCCTGAAGTTATTGAAGTGCTCCAATATGTGGAAAAAGAAGGTCCAAATGATGCAAAGAGACGCCAAGCCCGTGGTCTCCTAGACTATCTCAAGGATTTTGACTTTGTGTTTCACTTGCACCTAATGTTGCTTATTTTAGGCCATGCAAATTCTTTGTCACTGTCCTTGCAGAGGAAAGATAAAGACATCCTAGAGGCCATGTTAGAGGTGAAGTTAACCAAGCAGAAATTTCAGCAAATTAGGGATGAGGTTGGGATTGTTTGCTGCAGACTGTATACTCCTTTTGTAAAGAACATGGCATTCCTAAGTTGGATATGGATGAGGAATATATTGATCGCCATAAGCCAAGAAAAAAGACCAATCGCACAAACTATCAACATTACAGATATGATTGCTTGAACCTAATTATTGATTTGCAGCTTGCAGAGTTTAGTGATCATTTTAATGAGGTAAACTCTCAGTTGCTTACTCATATCGCTGCTTTCAATCCTAAGAATTCTTTTGAGACATTCAAATATGAGAGTCTAATGGAGTTGGCTAAGTCATATCCTGATAATTTTAACTCAACACAACTTAAAGATCTTGCTCGAGAGCTTAATTTTTACATTGACAATATGCGAGCTGATGAAAGATTTGCCGACTTGAACACTATTTCTGAGCTTGCTAGGTTGATGGTGGGTACAAAAAAACATTTGGGTTTTCCTTTGGTTTATCGGCTTCTCAAGCTAGTACTAGTTCTTCCTATCGCCACTGCATCGGTGGAGAGGTGCTTTTCAGTAATGAAAATTGTGAAGACGATACTGAGAAATCGTATTGGAGATGGATTTATGAATGATTGTATCATATGCTTCGTGAAACCGGAATTTCTATCCACGATTCCTATCGAAGATGTGATAGTTCGCTTTCATAAGATGGAGGATCGTAGTCATAGAGGGAAACTGTAAGAGGTAACCACTCTTGCAAAACCTTATTTTGTTACAATATGCATTGTTATATTATAAACTTGATATTATGCATGGTATTATATTATTGGACCCTAAAAATTAGCACTTAGTAGTGTTAGTACCGACCCCGGCTGCCAATTTTTCTGGCTTCGCCGCTATTGCAAAACCTTATTTTGTTACAATATGCATTGTTATATTCTGAACTTGATATTATGCATGGTATTATATTATTGGACCCTAAAAATTAGCACTTAGTAGTGTCAGTACCGACCCCGGCTACCAATTTTTCTGGCTTCGCCGCTGGGCCATACGGAAGCCCCTGTCATTAAACCCTAATCATCCTTCTAAGCACCATCATTAGTACTTAATAATTTTAATTATAAAATAATATATAAATAAGCAAAGTAAAAAATTATAGATTTCAAGTTGAAAGTTTCAAAAATCTAATTAAAAGTTTTAAATTTTGGATTGAAAATTTTAAAATTTGAGTAGATTTTTTTAAATTCTTAGCCGATAGGTTTTAAATTTGAGTTGAAAGTTTCAAAAATTGAATTAAAAATTTCAAAATTAGAGATGAAAGTTTCAAATTAGTGGTATAAAGTTTACTTGATTTTTTAATCTTTTATTTTTTTAATATTTTATTTTTTATTCTTGTTACTGTGCACGTGGAGACAGCAGGTGCGCGCGCACCCAGGAGCTTTTCCATTTCGAGTCATATCTCATACTATTTGAACATTCTCGCGCATGCAAACTGCAAAGTTGAATTTAGATCTCTTCAATAAAAGAAAAATAATTTTACTGTTATTGAGAGGTCACCAATTTCTTTTATGTAAAATTCAATACCTCTTAGTAACTGAGGTAATCTGAGGTAATGAAAGTTACCGAGATTTACACTAAAAAGTATATATTTTTATGGACTGTAAAATCACTCAATAAAAACATCTTTGAAATTGCCAGCTTTGGTTTGCCCTTATGCTCCACGGACAACACCACCCCTTCAACGGACTGATACGCATGACTCTAGGTATGCCCCACGTCATGCAACTTGCCGCTTGGGAACACTGTTTTATTGGAGACACAATACGATGCGACCCCTACCCAACACAAGTACTAAGGCTATTCTCAATGAGATGTTTCACTTCACTGTTTTCAAAACAGCCACATCACACAGACCATAATAAAACCATGGATGAAACAACCCCTCTCAATGAGAAGTTTCATTTTACTGTTTCCAAGGACAACCATAGTATTTAAATGGTGCACAAGGTTGGGATCAAATACACTATATGAATTGTGTAGCCATTTGTTGTTGTTTTTATATCAAATACTAGCATACGATCTAACATATATGACCTTGTCTTTAATTTGAACCCAATATTAGCAAATAAATATGATGAAACAAAAATAATATAAAATCCACTTCAATATCCATACAAAATGGAATAGTTTAATAGATCACATATATAAAAGAGTACATATAGGACATCTCAAACTTGACTACATATACCACTTGAGTTGCAGCGGATCCAGAAAAAGGAACGGTGATGAAACGAAAGGTCTCAGTGGTCGTTTCATGCTGTTTCCAAGACCTAGGAAACGCTGTGGTATGGTTTCATCCTTATAAAACTGGAGTCATCTCTCTCTTCATTAATCTTGTGCCATGTCATCACTTTAGCTGAGTTGGCAGGTCATTTAATGCCCATAAAACCCCACGAAACCCCCTACTGAGAACGCTGAGAACGATACATGTGTGATCTCCTGCCCATATAATGATTCGTGTTCTCAAAAATATTTTTGTTCGTTAAGGTAGCCATAGAGACCACCTGTTCCTGGTGGACTAAGGGCTAATCTGGCACCTAAGAGAAACAAACCCATGGAAATAGCTCCCCATGGGGATTCATCGTGTGATTTCCTTTATAAAATAACCCACACTAGTACAGAAAAGTCTATTAGACATGGTTCATAACCTTTACTACGTATGGTTTGTGAACCGTCTGCATCACAGACGGCTCAAGAACCATGAACCATATGTAGGAAACTTTGTACACATATATAGTTCGAACCACAAACCTTCTGTAATATATAGGTAGGTAGTATAGATAGTTTGAATCATGAACTTATTTATTTTATTTTATTTCTGACTTAATAATATATATTTTGTTGGGACCCATTGCAAAGCACACATGTATGGTAGTATAAGATAAATAAATTGTGGGATGCATGGATCCAATGAATAATTAGTATAGATTTAGTATATAATAATCACTTTTGGAGAGATTTGGGGATAAAGGTCCAACTCTAAATCTGAAAGGTATGATCAAATCAAGCAATGGTTAGGATATTACTTGTATTGACGTTTCATATATATATATATATAAAGACTGATGTGTTTATATAGCATAAATAAATATAGATGTAGATACATACATGTTAGGGCAAGCACCGGCATTGATGGTGAGCTTTATTTCTTTGGACCAATATAGATATATAGATACAGATAGATAGATATAAATATAGACGTAGAAAACAGATACATAGACAAAGATATAGATGTAGGTAAAGATATAGATAGAAAGGATAATATTGGCGAATACCATCGCAAAGATTTTAAAATTGGAAAATACCATCTCATAAGTCCATGAAACTAAACAGAGGCAACATCTTGGTTGCAGACTTGCAGCAAAATAGAGGAGGGAAATGAAACATGGGTGAGAAACCTGAAATTTTGGGAAGGAAAAATGAAATTAAGGGGGGAATCTGAAACAGTGCGCTAGTGGAAGGAAAACGAAATGGACTATTGCATGGTTTCAATCTTTCAAACTCAGTCAATTTTTTGCCCTGCTGACAGCACATATGATTTGATTGCCTCGTTAAATTATCTAGTCAAGAAAACAAACAATGCCCTGTAAACTTTTTGGGACATCCACAGCAGATTTTTTTGAGAAAAAAATTGGGAAAAGCAATTTATTAATAATAGGGATATAAAGTGGTTGTCTCGTTAAAAACATTATGGCCTAGTGTAGGGTTCCTCGGAAAAAAAGTATAATAGTTGGCTTATGCTAGTACATATATTGCATTATTAGTTTGTATTGGCATTGGATAGCACCGCGGCTCACGTGATCGATCGACACACCCACGTCCTGATATCCAGTTGTCCTTGCGTGTATGTGGCCATATGATCGTGCACGGCAAGGGGGCATCAGATCATGAAGAGTACTAGAACTTACGGCGTGCTTTATGGGTGCCCTAACGTTTGTTTTTTTTCTGTAAATCAGGAATGTAAATAAGGAGATGTGGAAAAGCACGTTTAATGGAGCAGATGTAACATTGCTAGTTGTACCATTCAGATTATGAGAAGAAATTGTACTGGGTTAAGTAGGCAGAAAATACATGAATTGAATGTTGACATGTTTGTGGAGGACAATATATGATTTAAAGCACATTATAAGAACGTACATGGAAACAGTAAAATTAAGCATGGAAAAACAGGTAAGAAATTATGGGGCAGACTGTTTGACGCCCACGCCTGCGAATTGGTATAGAATGTGGTTAGAGTATAGACGAAGAGTTATGGAGTGTTTAGACGAATGGATATTGGGAGGCTGGGGATCATAATCAGAAATAGGATAAAAATCAAACAACAACAGAATGCACGCTGAACCAAAATATCTCGAAACATAAGCTTACTATTGCTTAACTAATAACATCATGTCCAGCATGGAGCGGTCAGCTACACTAGCAAGCATTCATGTTTATCATGTGACATCCATCATAACATAGAATCCTAGCCACATAATGTTTGCTATCGCCGTTAAGTTTTTACAAAAGTAATACGCCTAGATATAACCATCCTCAAAGGTCTATAGTGAGCATCACAATAGCACAGTTTGCAAAGCATAGCAAAATATTAACCAATACATCTCTCTCCTGTGGTGTTGAAGAAGCACGGCTATAGGGTAGCCATGCAAGCAGAGTATGAGGCCAACGCCGAGTCTGCTACAACTATGTCAAATAAAAGGCAATGTATTCCTCCACTACATCAAGCCTTGTTCTTACCACTAAAATTGTAGATGAAAAGTTATCAGGCATATATCTGGTAACAATCAATTGGCACTACCAATTATTCTAAATCTATAGTACCTGCCATCACCGGCATCGTCACCACTTTCTTTGAACAACTTCTTAGCTGTGCCTGTGCCAGGGGATGGACTTGCCCTATTTTGCAGTTCTAGTTAGTCAAGAAAGGAAAGCTAGGATTTCTTAAGTCTAACCAGGGAAGATTGAGAAAGGTTGTTACCTTTTGTTGTAGGACTTGGATGTGCTATTCTTAGTAGCAGAATGACCACCCATCTGGGAAAGGGGCAGATTGTCATCATCCTATAGAATCAGGCACATCATCAATGAGGAGAAGCTGTAGCATGAAAAGCTTTATCAAAATAAGCTAAGCTATGCTTGGTAAGTAGTCTAACCTGACCTTCTTCATCAAGGACCTGATTTGGAGTCTTCGACTGACATTCAATCTCAACACTTTTACCCTTGGCTCCAACAACTAATGGACTGTTTAATCCAACCAATGGAGTGGCAAGCGGATTGCTGAATCCAATAGATGGAGCAGCTGCTGCTGTTGACTTTCCAATGGAAAGATCATGTGACACACCTAGCAATAAAGCTAGGGAAGGTACCACAGAGGATGCCTCAGATGCAGATGGTGACTGTAGGATGGCAAGATTCTGATTGTTAGCGCTTCCTATGATCATATTCACCTGGAATGAAACACTGCCAGAGGACAGGGTATTCTCAGTAATGGCAACATTCCAGGTGAATTTTTTCTCAAGCAAATCTATGATCTCCTTGGGTATGTACTCATTGCTAGTAGGGTTCTCTTGTAACAGCATCTCAACTGATCGACCAATAAGGCGTTGTTCTAAGCGTCCAAAAAGCACAAACTTAGTGTCAGCAATGTCATCACCTGCCACGACATTGAGCTTGAACCTACAAACATGGAACAGGGTTGGATTTGGCTAATCTTCTTTAGTGTCAAACAAACTAATCTTCAAAGGGTAGTATTACTAACCTAGGTGATGTGCCCACAACAGGAGGGCACGTTTCATTTACACACATATGCATTTCCATATGGTCTGGCTATTCTCCTGCATATATCGCAGGTAGTGTACCACCAGGAGTATTCCATGTCTATTTTCTTACTGACAACATTAACCAGAAATTCATGCTTCTGCAAACAAAAGTATGACACAATGGTTATATCACATTGCAACAAACTTGCATAATAGAAATGTACAACGCATAGGACATACCTTGAATTCGAAGGGGTTGAGATCCTTGATCTGAGCAATTGACTTGGGCACAGCATTGCTGTGAGCAGTTGCTACAGGAGGTAGATCAATCCACTTGATAGGCTCATAGTTTCCCTGGATGCTGCATAAATTGTCGAAGTGTTTGTAGATATATATATGGGAACCTACATTAAAATAAAGCAAGTGCACCTTGCTACAGAAAATCTACTACAGACCTATTTTTGAGAGAGTTGATCTCATGTGTGTCCGCATTAATGCACCACTTGCAGGCTGAGCTACCTGATAGAGAGATATCCCTTGGAGAACATATTGTATTAAACAACATGGGATTATTGTAACCATGATGTTAAAATATAGACATACTATGGAATATTCATTATCATAACCCCTCACAAGAGTGCCAACAAAGATCACTATCTGTGGCTCTTTCTGGCTAGCAGCAAACACTTCATCGGCAGGGAAGCTTGTTGCACGTTCTCCCCAAAGTGCCACATTTAAAATTACATTGCTATAAAACATATGCAATAACAAATGCATGAAAATCAAAATGTAGGTGGTTACATGTATTTGACATATCTGTTGGTTGTGTTAGAAGTATAATTATTGTAATAAGAATTTTTGTTAAGCTAAGGAAAAAGTTGTATCTGTGTTGTCAATTGGTTAGCTGAGACAATAGGCAAAGGTATTAAGAAATTGAGATAAAGCTAGTTCAAATGAATGTATTTTAAGATGTAAGAGCCGGGGCTAACTCAGTGTTGTGGATGTAAACACTCCAATTTAGGCTGTCACCATCTCGGATGCGTGTCTGAACTGAAGTCACAGATGTCACCTCAGTAATAACTCGAATGACATCTTTTTGGTGTTGACAATGAGAGGAAATAATGTTAGCTATTTGACAATGAGTTTAACATAAAGTATTATGTAAGCATTGGTAGCAATAAAGCGAGAGCACCTGTGAATGCATCTTTCTTGTTGACACGCGAGCGTAGACCACCAAATGGCGTGAGTGAGTAAGTGTACAAAGGAAAGTTAGCTGGTGGATCAACACGTTCCTCTATAGCAGTCCACCTTGTGAAATAGATGGACAGGCAGTTGTTGACTGATTTGTAGTGCTTGCTGCACTTCCTTACACGGTAGTACTTAATATAGTACAACTTGCCTTCAGTGATGATTGGCCTGAATATCTCATCACATGGGGGGTAAATCTGAGCAGCAATGCTAGTTCCCTTTTGCAATAACAAAGTCAGTAAGCACTCTATGCAAACTAAACGAAGTGGTTCATTGGTGCAGACATCTAACCTTCTCATCAATCGGAACCAAGCCGAGGTGGAGAAGTGTGGTTTCATCCCTCTGATCACGAAACTCCCAAAACCTCGAAACTCAAATGCAGATGCGCTCATTTTTGTCACCATGAATGAGCTCAGAAAGCAGAGTGTCTCCCATCTGAAAGTGAGGTAACGAAGAATCTGTCAGCAACTAGTTTTTTTAGTTCTAAAAACATGCAAACAATGCAGCAAGAAAAACTTACGCAAAACCACATCCAAAATGAAAACAATATTGTCATATCTAAACAATATAGCAAGCAATGCAGAAAATAATCAAGCAGAACATGAAAGCAATAGCAAACATGGGAGCCTTGAGGCTCAGCTAGGTACTAGAATCCTATCGTACAAAATTGGAGCAGCATGTTAGGTTCTTGATACTTTAGACACTCTTGAGTGGTGCCTTTGGAATCGGGCAATATAGGATGTACCATTAGCTTTATTGCCTCCAACACCTCATGATACACTACGTTTCTAGTCTTTGGGCTACATGCCCCATCGTCATCCTCAACGAGAATCTTAAGGCCATCTCTCGAAGTCGATCTAGATACCGCAACATACAACTGCCCATGCATGAAAACAGCCTTTTTAATATAGAACTCGTAGTACTAAGCGCAATTCTTGGTATGAATACTTTATCGCCAATATTTGATCCAGTCAAGATCAGACACTCTAGGAGTCGTTGCCCAAGAGAAAGGACCAACAACCTAGCTCCATTGCATAAGCCCATTGATTGATTTAGAATTCACAGCAATATTACTGTGACACCCTTTTTCAGCATAAGCCTATGTGTTGGGAAGTTGTTGACATTAATCGAATTCAAGAATTCAGTTGGGTACAATAGGTCAAAATCAGGTATATGCTCAGATGATTTTGAAATAGTATTGCAACTAAAGTATTCTTTCATTTCACCAGGTATCATATCAACCATGCAATCATTTATCTCATCGACAATTGAGTTATTTGGGCAGACAATAGCATGTGATGCTAGGTAGAAAGAGTCTATATAGTTAGCTGCAAAGTTTGGGAATACTTCATTTACTATGGAATGTATTTTGTCGCCAGTTGTTTTTATCAGCAATTCATCAGGGATTTCAATCCAGGTTGCCTTAGATTCATCGGCTTTTTTGATACAGGCAGCTTGCCATCACCAAGTGCCAAGACCCATTGAGCAAACTGTTCTAGTTCTTGCTATCGTTCCTCACCAAGATCGCACTGTAGGAGCCTCATGTTGACAGTAAGTTTGAGAAGAACAACATGGCTCCAAAGAGGAGAATTTGTTATATATGCATCGACTATAGAAGCACAGGAGCCTTTCCTTACGACCGGTAATACTTGCCTAAAATTGCCACCCAGGACAACAACCTTTCCATGAAACGGCACCACACTGTTAGAAGGAGTGTGTTCAGAAAACAGATCTCATAAAGTTCAATCTAGAGCCTCAAAGCATCGCCTATGAGTCATTGGAGCTTTATCCCATATAATAAGAGATATTTTTTGAATAAGTTCAGCAAGCATTGCCCCTCTTTTGATAGTGCATAAGCTATTTTCATTTATATCAATCGGAATTTTAAACCTAGAATGGGCAGTGCATCCTCTTGGCAGGAGGAGCGAAGCAACCCCCGAGGAAGTAACTGCTAGGATAGTTTTTTTCTCAGACCTTATTTTAGAAATGAGTGCATTCTATAAGAATGTTTTACCAGTGCCACCATGCCTATAAACAAAGAAAAATCCAGGTTTCGATTGAGCGACATGACACACTATTGTGTCAAATACTTTTCTTTGATCAGAGTTTAAATTTGGTATAATGGAATTAGCATGGTCAGCCAAGGCAATACTATCAAGAGCTAACTCTTCATTGACCATCCTATTCACAAAATCATCATCTGAATGTGTCATTGATCGTGGCAGGTCGTAATCTTCTATATTACCACCGCTGTTTGCAGAAACATATTTTAATTCTTTAATCAAAAGAGAGAGAAGCCTATCATGCGGGATAACATAAGAAGAGTTTGATAGGGCTTTTCTAAGGCGGTGCTGGATATCATCTGTAAAGTATGTCCAATATTTATCGAAGAGGGATTGCACATTTCCAATAGAGCAGAACATTACCACGGTCACAAATAACTACCTTAGTTGGTAGGAGGATGCAGGCACAATAGCCTCATCAAAGAGGAAGTGCCACTCATTATCGTTCTCAAGAAGCCCTCTTTCTTCGCACGCTTGTCTAAAAGTTGGGTAAACAACACCCTCAAAAGTCCTCACATCGGCACAGCTAGTCGCACCCTTTACTATCATCAGCAACATCCGTAAGTAGTATAGCTCTCCAGCAACTGGGATAACATAGTACATTCTGCCTATTTTTTTGACTAGTGTCTGTGGGCGCCAGCAACGTGCGCTGTTGTCCCAGGTCCACTCTTTCGGAAAATCACAATAGGTGAGTCCTCGTGCTTTTAGGTGGTTTTTATTAGCCTCAAACCACTCTGTCAGCATGGTTTTTTTCGCTGCAGGGCTCTCAATCAATTTTTTAAGGTAAGTTCCTTTTTGGTATTGCACAAAGTTCATGTTTGGAAGATGGACAGCTAGACGCTCTACAGCAGGAACCCTATAGTGGATATCAAACTCTAACGCATGCCAGATTGATTCACAGGTGGATAGAAATCTAGCACTGATGTATTCTTCGATCTCATTTCACGGTGAAGCATTATTGTCAGTGGCCTTGTTTGTTGTGTTACCAGTAGTTTCAAAATACACCTTGGTTCTATCAAGTCCCTTCGTCATGTACTTAAAAAGGTATTTTATCATGTTGGACTTATTGCACCATTCAACATTAATGTGGGCTCGATATTTTTTCAAAAGTTTCATGTTGTATGGGACAACCCATCTATTGTCAAGTTTTATTCCATTGTTAACAACATATCGTCCATTGTTTTCGCGCATATATACAGTGAATCCAAATTCATCCATGGTGGTTTCTTCCTGGAATGACATTGGGAAATGCTTAGAGCATTGATTCTTTTTCATACATACATAGGATTTATTTTTGTCACCACAAGGGCCATGTATCATGAACTCATCAACCAAAGCATAACCTAAAGGGTCCGTAAATGCATCGGGAATCTCCGTAGAAATGAAACCGTTGACAGCAGTAGCACTAAAGTTAGTGCTGCCTACTGCAAGCCACACAAGACAGTGAATGTGTGGAAGGCCACACTTTTGGAACTCCACTATGTAGAGAACTACATATAAGAATGTTTGGTGTTCGAAACACTACGCAATATACCCATTCGGTTATGAAATACCATAGACAGGACCCTACCTGCAAGAACTAGGCCAAAAGTTTTTCCTGTCCTAATGTCAGCAATGAACTTGTTGACTTTCATGTTAAAGACTCGTACAATCATGTCGGAGCGATTGCTTGGTACCTGTCTTGGTTCAAATAGGAGTGCATCGTATATCTCTTGCCATTTTGAGTTGCATGTGAAAGTCACAAAAAGGTCAGGGGAACCAAATACTTGGCCTGCAGAAATCTAACAACCTGCTATGCAACCATCTCATGGGAAACAACAGGTTGGTCAGATGCGGTGACCCAAAAGAACTTGCTCACGGTTTTGCCGGGAGTCTCATCAGATGGGAGAGCAAGCTCAACACCTACTAGCAATATGCCATCACCGTCTAGCTCCCAGAGGTATGTGACGGATGGTAGCCGGCAATGCCAAGCAGCGGCATTCAACAAAGAAACAAAGGAATCCCCCACAGCAACCATCTTGGAGATAGCACTGCGAGTCGCAGAGAGATATTTGAAAGGGCAGGCAGAGGCATAGAGCTGCTCTATAAGGTATGCAAGGTATGTGAAGTGAGAAAAGGTAAGATTATAAGGACAGCGAGGCAGGCTCTGGTGGCCCGTGTGCCTGTATGGGCCCATATACAGTGCCTGATGAGATACACACACATATTTTTCTCCACATAGCACATAGCGTGTTGTCAGTTATAACTGGCCACCCATAGAGCAAATCAAGCACAATAAAAACTCGAAGTAAAGGCAAGACCAGATGGAAAGCAAGACCGGAGCAGGAAGAACGCATAAAACTTAGAAGGAAGAGGAATGGCTACCTCGCTGAACCGATGAGCACGTGGAGCCACAGATGACCAAGGAAGTCGAAAAGCAGCAGTTGGGGCAACGATCCTCGCTTGTGGCCTGAACAGAACGGAAGACCTTAGAGCAGAGCAAAGAGGGCATCGAGCAGTTCATTACGAGCGGGTTCCACTCTGCAAGGCAAGGACGGTAATCAACAATCAGTGACCATAAGCAAGTTCGCAGCTTCAGATTGAATCAACATACCTAGATGCGAAGCCCAAATCCTAGGCAGCAATGCCGGCGGAGCATCCACAATCCCCCCTACACAATATGCATATAGGTTAAGAACAATGGGCAGGGGAGCATGGCAGACATATGGCGTAGCAGACTACCTAGTCTTTGCCATGGATGCAATAGAGGAAAGAGCAAAGATGGGAGCAGAGCGAAGTAGCCAAGCAAAACACTGCAGCAGTTAGGACGATTTCAGACGATGGGAACGAACCGGGTAGGCAAGGTAAAGCCTGGAATGGAGGTATCGGTGTCGCATGCCAGTATGGTGGGTGTTGATGTCGATTTGACGGTGCTTGCCGTGGCACTGTAGTGATGAATAGTACAGACCCACAAACTCTTGAATGCGCACAACCCATGGTAAGTGGGGCAGCCCATGAAGCCGACCCCACCTGTCATTGGTTTTGCAAAAGGAAGCATATGTGCACTAGGTATGGAAGGCATTAAACAGTAGATAGAGGAACAAATCTCTGGATGGACAGGAATAAATCCCTGGATGGACGGGTGCAGGCATTGGATGAACGTGCTCCCAGCGCACAAGACATGTGTGGAGGCCATGGGCCCCGGATATCTCATGAGAAGCATTTGGGCCACTCAGATAGAAGACGGGCCTAACCTTGTAGTTAGGGATACAATAGGACTTGGCATACATTACCTTGCATGACAAGGAAAGGATATAATCCTAGTCGGGCACGTTGTATTCCTAGAAAAAAAATCCTTTGGTCAGAGTTTGACTAGGATTCCTACCCTATAACCCTGTCCCCCAGTATATAAGGGGAGGCAGGGCCCCCCCTGAGGGTAGGAGAAGAAGAACAACAGATATCGAAATCTCACCAGAGAAACCTCCAAGGCAATACATCACAACTAGACGTAGGGTATTACCTCATCTCGAGGGCCTGAACCAGTATAAATTGTTTCGTGTTTCTTTGCAGTCTATCAAGTTTAGGTCTCATGAGTAGCCCCATATTCTTATTGTCGGTGTAAAACATCAACAACATGCGCAGAGAGGAGCACTTGTGTGGCCGGGGATCACGGTGGACCATACGTTGCTAGGAGAACCATGAGGAAACATGCCTTCAATAGGGAGACAGGAGCTGGGTAAACGTGGGGAACACACCAAAAGTCAAGCTTGTCAGGCTGGGAGAAACGCACATAGCATAGGTGCACCGTGAACCGAGGGCACTTCCAGGTGGGACATCGAGCGTCAGGGCTGCTGATGCACACGCACCCACGCACAGTGAACCAGACAAAGGAGCTAGCAAGCATGGGCCTAGCAACGGCTGGATGATGCCCCACATCACAGAGACGATGGGAGTAGACTTGCACGTTCCTAGGCATACCCGTAGTGAACGGCGTGCGTGGATAGAAGCTGGAACGAACACGCCAGCAAGAAAAGGGCCAGATCATTACGGTGCCAGCAATTCACGGTTGTCTTTAATTTCCCCGACTTGGTCCTTCGGTTGGCCTTGGTATCATCTTATAGTGTGTAGCTGCACCATGTCGATGAGTTACCTAATGTCGGTGGAGCCACTGATGACGTGCCATTGATAGGCAGCCTTGTGGTCGGCTGGTTTTGACCTGGTCGACTTTCTGGTGGCGACATAAATTCAAGAGTGGTCGGTCTGGCCCCTCAATTAGAGGCTCCGAGATCGTCGATTTTGAACTATTATTTTCCACAGCGGTGACATCTTGAAGGCATATTGATCCTCTTGGATAGAGAAGGTGAAGATTGGGATGGCGATGGTTCCAATTTAAAGGGAAACATACTCTCGTAGGGTCGTATCTCCCAATCCGAAGTCATCGGAATATCCCTTGTCAAAAAATCCGTCTCTTGGTTATCATGTCTTCACGAACCCTCTGAATATCAGTGTCCCCTACGACGTGTGCCAACTATCGATGTATTGGTACCTGACTGCAGTATCCATGTATATACGGTGTATTATGAGGACGTAGAGTAAGACTGATATGAAGATGCAAACGAAGATGCAAGGAGACAAGAATTTTTATGCTGGTTCGGGCCTCGAGATGGGTAATAGCCCTACTCCAGTTTGGCCGGAGGCCAGTGTTTTCCACTATATCAATCTCATGAATATAAAGTATGGAAAGAAACTCTAATCTAGTCTGCTAGCATGTCTGTGTAGAGTTTGGGTATGGTGGTCGGCGGCTAGCTATCGGTGGGCTCCTCCAATAGTGACTCCATAAGGTTGGCGGGTGGCTTGATTTGTTTCTCCTTGGGTTCTATTGGCTTATCTTGGGTTGTCCCTCTCCCATGGGTGGTCTTGTATTTATACCTTCCAATGCCTCCTTGTCCAAGTAGAACTAGAAAGGCATATTAGGATACAAATCCAAGCAGTCCTGGTAGAGTCCGAGTTGGACTCTGTATTTCTTTCCTTATCAGGGACTCCTTCCTTATTTGCTCCGGACTCTATCTATGTTTATGTGGTTTGTCTCCGTATAGAACTTGGTATATTGTACTCCACCGAGGTATGTGCATGTCTATTGGACACCCCATATTTAGTACACTGACAGCTGCCTCGTTGAATTGCCGGACGACGTGAGTGATTTTAAGACCATCAAACTTATTCTCCAGCTTGTGCATCTCCTGTTAGTATGCCATCATGTTGTTGTTTGAGCATTACCAATCTTTCATGGCTTGGTTCACCATGAGCTGTGAGTCCCCGTGAACCACCAAACATTGGATACTGAGCGAGATAGCAATATGGAGCCCGTGGAAGAGCGCTTCAGACACGGCAACACTGTGAGATACTGGGAAGTGTATCTGTAGTACGTACTTGAGTTTTTCTCCTATGGGTGATGTCAGCATGACACCAGTGTCACAGTTCGATTTTTTAGGAATTAAATAAATTAATTAATAATGGATTTTTTATAATTTATATTAAATTAAAAAGTAAATTAATCAAGTAAAGTAAAAATGGGAAATAAAAATTTCTTTTATAAATCATGGTTGAATTCATTTTTAATAAATTTTCTATGTCCAATTACACTCTCTGAAAATTTCTCAGATTTTTCGGAGCTCAACATTTAATTTTAATATTACAAAGGTCATTTTTAATAATTATTTAAATAAATTCAAAATCCTTTTCTTGGGTCGTTCCTGGCTCAATCCCCTTGCACCTTTCTTTTCTGCCCGGACTCGTGTTATCGTTTTACTAGAATTTCCAAAGCCTATGGAACCATGCCTGATTCTACCATCGGTTGCTGTCCTTTTAAGTTGGACAGGCTCACTAACGTTTCTTGGGTGGAGAAGATCCACTTAGAGGGATCTCCCTTTTTTCCGGCACACTTCTGCCTATGTCATTCGTGGCATGTTGCCTGCATTCTTTTTACTCATGGGGTAGTGATGGAACCGTTCATCTGGCTCATCTGTTGTCTTCCAAGAAATTCTGAAGTGGTTTGTTAAAAGTCGTATCAGCTGCCTTGAGGTGGGGTACAATCTTCGATTTGCACTCACCTCTAGGGTGTAGCTACCACTTCCAAAGGTTTCACCCCAGCAGTCATTCTCTTGAGCTGCCAATCATATCGGCCATAGGATGGACACTGTTCGGGTCCTGAGTGAAACTTTCGTGTTTATGTCTTTTCTTTCAACACTGCAATGAGTCATGGGTTCATCCAAGTGTACCTTCCTGTAGTTGAATTCCTATCATTGTGTGTTGGTTATGTCTAACCATTCTTCTTTTGTTGGTTAGCCATTTCTTCTCCTAGATAGCAACTAAGCTTTTGAGCTTAGCATACATGGGCTTGGCAAGAAAAGAAACTCTAGATCTCTTGTGTTGTTGTATGGCACATTGCCCAATCAACATTCGCATCATCGAGATGAATCATCACTAAAATTGCCAACTTACTCTTTATTCAATCTTCCTTTCTTATTACGTATCTGTCATAAAGTATCTGGTACAAGAAAAAAAACTTAGACATTAAAGATTCATGGACTATGGTTGGTCTTGATTAGCAGGCTTCTTGACTGTTACTGCATGTGCTTCTGCAATAACATTGCAATAGACTTCTTTGCTGCAAGCTAGTAGGGGTACCGACGAGGATAACGCTTCGGCTGCGGGCATTCTCAAAAGAGAGGTTCGTCCTCTTGGCAACTGTAGTAGGGTATAGCCTTCATACTCTTGGTGGTATCATTCTGGGGTTGATGCTGGGCATCCAAGTGGAAGCAATCTGAGGTGCATTGCTGACAAGGTTGCTCATCTTGTAAGCCAGCCGGTAGCTCAGATGCTAGCTGCCATTGTTTTGGTAGGAGCGTTCCACTTCCTTGCAATTTGAGCGGGTTGCAGTTTCCTTGACTTTGCTGGCCCTATTGGCACCGGTTGTTTGGCTTCATACCTGATACCGGTCAAATACCAAGACTGTGGCTAGTGCCTTTGACGATATTCTGCCATGGCGATTGCTTCAATGGCGTCGTCTGCCTGGATCTGACCAGTCCATACCGGAGTTGTTGCAGCTTGAGGAACATGGGTGTTGACTACTATGCTGGTATTGGCTTGATGGAGGTGACGCTTTGGGTTTGGACAATTCCTGCCAAAGTGTCTTGACTCAAAGCAGTTGCAGTAGACCAGGCCCCAACGAGCATGGGGTGCATCCATCTTGGTGTTCAAGGTCACAGCTGAAATTGGAGCAGGAATGGACTTTTGACCATCGTTGATGTTCTCATTGCTGCCTTTGTTGACCTTGGCAGATAGTAGAATAGGCTTGGGAGTAGCACTGTTGCTGTTGCCATTATCGACGATCAAACTTTGACCCACATGTTGTAGAGTCTTTCGTCTATCCTCCTGGATCTTGGTGAGCAACAAACTCACCTTGCAGTCCTTGGGTACGTGATCTATTGCTGCACACAAGAAACACGTGGTCTTTCTCGTAGGACATGCACCTAGTGGATGATCGTCATCGCAATAGGGGCAGAGGGTAAAGCATAGGTTGGCTGTGTGCCCAACTTCTCCACAGCGAGTACATGCCTTAAGATTCATCTCTCTTTCACTAGAGTCCTTAGTGATCTCTTCATCCTCGTCATCGGAAGAATCCCCTTCTGATGCATTGTTGTCTGAGACTTCATGATGCATGCACATCGGGCGTCTAGCACGGTAGAAATTTTCTTTTAGACGCTTTGGTATAGTCGTCATTCCTTCCGGAGGCCATTCTGCAACAGTGATGATCATATCACTAAGATCTTCTTTGACCCAGACTTGTGTTTTCCTCTTCTTAAATTCAAGTTGTGCTCTACCTGGATTCTTGTGGACAACATGACTTGGTGCTTTCTATGTCCTAGAACGGTGCAAGTCTCCGACAGTCGGTGTTGTTGCATACACCCTCCAAGGGCACTTCCTTGCATAGTGTCCTTGTTCACCATAATCCTATAGCAGATAACACTTGCTTCCCTAGGGTCTGACTTGGTTGTGATTGTTTGCAGCTAAGTGATGGTGCATTGACTTGGGTCGCGAGTGCTTGCACTGGAACATATTGGGTGTGATGTTGGTTCTGGTTCTGGGCTTGCATCTGAGCCTGTATTTGCTGCATCACCATAGCCACCATTCTGTTCTGATTCGCCAAGATTTGGGCTAGGGTTGGATCTCAAACACGTGGAGGCAAAATGTTCACAGGGTTGCTCCAAGTTGGTCCATGGGGGTGTTGAGATCCTGATCCACTGATGTTGTACCCGGTGTTGACCATCTGTTGTGGAGGTTGAAGAGCAAGGAGGGAAAGAGCGGTTAACACTATAGATGAGATCTTAACCCTATTTTCCAATGGTCTGATGTGAGTAAAGATTTATTATTCAAGTTGATTAAGCAAACAACCTAGTATGGTTACATCTCCACCACTGATGCAAACCATACACCTGCACTCAAGCAAACAGCACACATCCTAAAAACTAGCGGAACTACTCTTCAGGATTCACTTGGAACAAAGGCTAGTTTTACGGGAGGTTTCTTGGAGTCCTCATTCCTTCCCTTGGCATGACGACTTCAGCCCAAGACCTTCATCTCCCATCATGATGCTTCAAAGCTTGATTGGACTCCAACATGTAACAGCGCTAACCACTTCAAGTATCTTCTTAGATTGGTCCACTAGGTTCAACAGCTAAAACAAGATTGAGATAGTGTCTGGGAAGGGTTGTTAAACAATTTTGCAAAGAACTTCCAAAGGTGAGAAGAGACATTTTCACAAATAGAGTTTTTGGAAAAAAGGTGTCCCTAAGGTTTGACCATTTGGCTCAACCTACAGTTGAGCCTGGCTCTGATACCAATTTGTGTATAAAAATCCATGTCTAGGAATCAAGCCAGGGTACATAAAATGACAAATCAATAAACAGACCCAACGTAAATAAAGCATAAATACTAATAGAAGAGGCACTTAGTCCTCACACGGAAGAAAACAGCAGCGAAAAGGTGAAACTAGCGAGGCTTCAGCTCCACTCCACAGGCAAGTGTAAATACTATACATGGTGTTTTGAAGTAAGAGATTATGTTGGATTCAGCCCTTGGTCCGTAATAACCACAATCATGACCTTGGTTCACCTTCGGTTATGCAAACCCGGTTCTGCTTAAACCCTATTTCACCAAGAGTCAGCTGCACTTTGTTGGAAACAAACCTCGGTTTTGAAGTGAAACTATAAGCAGTATCTACCTAAAAGATTGTGAGAGCTACTTTCCCTTTATGGAAACTGGTGATCGAGTGTATGTCCGTCAGATGGAGCTAAGTCTAAGAAGCTTTAGGAAGACACAAGTAATGGGCAGTCAGTTCAATTCATCTTCGAAGACTATGACTGAATCTCAGAAGGCAAAGCAGTCTGTCAGGAAGACGAATAGAACAAGATGTGGAATAGTAAGAGACAAGCCAGGACTGATGGATCATCCTCGCCATTCCAATGTTCCTAGGAGAACAACCCTCTAGTCAAAATCAAGACAACAGAAGTAATGTTTGAATATGGATTAACTCTCAAGACTACACCCAAAGTCAAAACGCCAGTGATCGCAAAGTCGCATCAACAACACCATCGTCACAGAAGTCACTACGGTAAAGGAAGGACAAGTTGAATCTTAACACCAGAAATTGGAAGAAGAGAAAACACTCCTAACTCATGATAGAGTTAGTGAAATCCAGTTTATGTTGATAGAGTTAGTGAAAGCTAGTTTATGTTGGAAAAAGTAAGCCTGACCAAGTTATTATCTTTAGGAGTAATATCAGTTGTCGTCACTATGCTAAGCCTATCTACACGAATAGATATTATCTAAGACAAAAGCATCAAGGACAGAAGTCAAAGATGGAAGGAATCTAAATGCCAAGCGAGATATCAGAGGATGAAGAGTTGTTTAACTCATAACTCAATGGAAGACTTGGATCATGCGAGTAATAGTCAGAAGTCTTAGAATGTGATCGCTTAGGAACAAAGGATAACCTCATGCAAACCAAGAGCATGATTGGAAGATGTTCGAGTTAAAGCTCAGTAGGAACATGGAGGACTCTCCACCGTAAGCGTTGAATCTACCTACAAACCTTAGTAAGCTAGATGGTACATCCTAAAATGACAAGCTAAAGCAAGTACTTGCGAGGACCAAGGTACTGACTTAAGGATTCAAGAATTTTGACTATGGATCAATCAGTTGAGAAGTGATGAATCGGACAGAACAGTAAGGCATCTGACCAAGTTATCAATATAAGCCAAACAAACGGGGATGGATAGATATTGGCAGTTGTATCAGACCTGAACCATGGAGCCATCCGTGCTGATGGAAAGCTTGAAAGGCCGTTGGTAACAGCGATACAAAGAAGGATTCATGGGTTAAGCAACCACCAAAGAAGTTGGTGTAGTTATCAAACAAGAGACCTACAATGACGTTCAAAGCCACAGATGAATATTTCCAACACTATTATCAGAATCTAAAGCATGAGTACACTAAGGAAAGTTAGTAAGATGGTAGGCAGAAAGGTGATTGATAAAGAAACCAGACGAAGTAAATTCAGTAGAAAGAGGAAAGTGTTCCACCGAGGGGAATCAGTAGTTAGGAATACCTCGGCATCGTCCGTAACTGAGTGCACAGTCGGCAAATCGGTATGTCGTCAACAAGCAAGTATATAAGCAACCCAGTGACAAATGAATAGTTGAATTGAATTCGATCTGGCACTAAAGAGATTAAGTATAGTTGGAAGTTAATCAAACAACTACAGGGTTGCCAAAAGGGAGTAATCTGCTTAGCCTAAGGAGAGCCGTTGGATACAACGGGCACTTAGACCGAGGGGTCAGAAGTTGGATTCAAGCATGGGAGTTCAGTAAAGTTTTCAGACCTCAGTTGTTGTAAAAGGTTTGAGATATAGATTACTGCCAGGGCAGTCAACAGGATAGACTTTGAGAAGTTGTCACTAGAAGAAAGCTACTCGGAGCAAAAAGTTGGAGACCAACCAAACCCATTTTCTTTCTAGCCGCTCCAAATCTTGGGACGAGATTTCTGTAAGGGGGTGGATTTGTCACACCCTGAAAATTGGCCTCATTAA
The DNA here is from genome assembly GCA_003991445.1 of Oryza meyeriana var. granulata. Lineage (NCBI taxonomy): Eukaryota > Viridiplantae > Streptophyta > Magnoliopsida > Poales > Poaceae > Oryza > Oryza meyeriana. Next base: position 10,673 of record RYFJ01002304.1, on the reverse strand, counting down.
AAATTATTTTAGGTAAATGAAAATACAAGAATACACTAGAAAAGTTGTTTGTGAAAGTGTTTGAATAAAATTTTGAAATTTCTAATATTAAAAATCCCAAGTTAAAATATTAATGTATGCTTAGATACTTTTATATTCCCTAGGGTGTTATCGGAATATTTAAGCATTTAAGTATTTATAATAATAAATTTACCTATTGTTTCATGGTGATTTTTACTTCTAGTAAATTCCTCATGATTTAATTAACCCTCTGAAATTTTTTCGGACTTTTCGGAGCTCTAGAATTAATTTTAATGTAACAAAGATCATTTCAATAATTAAATAAATAGAAAACAAATCCTTTTCTTTTCCCCTATTTGGGTATTTCCTGCCTTAGTACCTTGATGTCCCTCCTTTCATCTCGAACCCTAGTTCCCTTTTTATTTAAGGGATCGGTATCGTTTCTCGAAACACTAATGACTCCTCGAAAACCTAAATCCAGAGTTCTCAGAACCATTCTATTTCGAAACCCTAAAATCCCCTATATTTCTTCGACTCTCAGAAACTCCTCACCTTCGAAACTCCTTTTAAAGGTGAACCCCAAATCTCGGGAAATATTCCGAGATTTTGCCCCATTTCAGTCCCCATAAACTATTCTCGCCAATTTCTTTTATTCCCAGAATATCTACAATATTCTAAATATTCCATTTTTTCCAGTTCCCGGGAAATATTCTAATTTTCTAGATCCTCAAACTATCCAAATATTTTGGAAGTTCAAATATTCCTCGAATATTCCAATTTCTCGATCTCCGCAAAATATCTTTCAATTTTCTAATTCTTCAAATATTCAATATCCTATTCCCCAAATATTCTTTGGTAAAATACACTCCGTTGTCCGACTCCCACAGAATATATTCCATTTTCCTCCACATATTTTCCGTTTCCCAAATATATATATATATATATATATATATATATATATATATATATATGTATACCCTGATATTCGGAATATTCTATAATTCTGAAATATTTCCATAATCGAATGTTCCAATAGTTTCTGGAATTTCCTAACTTCCAATATTATCGGATTTTGAGAAATTTTCCAGAAAAATCCCCCTTTTTCCTCATTTTCCCTTCTTTCTTTCTCTTTTCTTTTCTCCCCCTTTCTCCTTTCTTTTATTTTACCTTCTTCCTCCCTGTCTTCTTCTTGCTCCTTCATTCCTCCTCTCTCTCTCTGGCTAGAGGCCCCAAGCCGCTCCGAGCTTCCCCTCGGCCTCAGCCTGGCCTGCGCATCCACGGCCTCGGCCCACTGCCACTGCCACCGCCCGGCCCAGCCTAGGGGTGCGCCGCCCCTGGACTCCCGAGCAGCTGCCACCAATCTCGGCCTTGCACCGCTACAGCCGCCCGAGCCCTAGCTCTGCCCTCCCCCTATAAAGGTCGGTTGCGCCGCCCTCTCCTATGCACTAACACTGCCCCGCCCAAGCCACCGCCCTTACCACAGGCTCGAATCACCGCCGCCGCCGCTCCCTTCTACCGTCCTGGTGCCACCTCGCCTTGCGCATCGCCACCCCCGCGCACTGAGCCGTTGCCGTCGTCCGGAGCCATGCAGTCGTCGCCTCTACGTCCTCATCCTCCTGCCAGTGAGCTCCAAGGTCGTGCCTCGTCCTCAGTCGTCTCTTCTTGTCTCCGGCGCCTCTCACATCGGGTAGCCGACCCGCTGTCGTTGGTCTGTCGTCGATGTCGTCGTGCCATGGACCGCCATTGCTGTCACCTAGCCACGCCGCCGTGCCGTCGGTGAACCCAATCCCCTCTGCTCCGGCACTGCACCATGGGTGCATGGCTCCTGCCTGCCTGGTCGGGTGCCTCTGACAAGCCGGCCCCACTGGCCCCTCCTCCCTTTTGACACCGGCTTGTGGGCCCCTCCGTTGGTACCCTCTCCAGTTGTCACACCCTAAAAATAAGTTAATAAATAATACCTGTGAAAATATAATTTTTAGAAAATACTTAAAAGCCTAAAGGAGTGGTTAATAAAAATCTCAAATAAATTTCAATGTAAAAATGGGCCGAAGAAAATTTTATTAAATTTTATTAAAAGCCTAAAGGTGAATGATTTCGCTGATTGTGCTTCAAAAGAGGAGATCACTAAGCTAGATCAGAAGATTGAGGAAAATGTAGCTGCCATGAATGCTATGCGGGAAGACCTCCAGGCTATAGTGGGGAGCATTACCACCCTCACTAATAGCATCGAGCAGTTGGCAGCAAACCGTCACCCAACACCACCACTTATTGATGATGACAGAGATAATGAAGAAGACGAAGCCGACAATAGTGACGCACGCGCTGCATTTCAAGACGAGCGCCTACGACAACGGCTGCAATTCAATCAGCAAGGTATGGGAGGTAACCACCACCAAGGGCGAGGTAATGATGATCCTTTTGCTAAAGTCAAATTTACCTTGCCTTCCTTTTCTGGAAAATATGACCCTGAGGCTTATTTAGATTGGGAGATGACAATAGAGCAGAAATTTAATTCTCATCTAGTTCCTGAAATTCATAGGGTTAGGCAAGCTACAAGTGAGTTCAAGGATTTTGCTAAAATCTGGTGGCAAGAATTAGGTAATCTCAACTTACAACCTGATATATGGGATAGGTTAAAACAAGCCATGCGAAATAGATTTGTTCCTCATTCCTATCAACGTGACTTGCGTAAGAAACTGCAACATTTAGAACAAAGTACTATGTCTGTTCCAGAGTATTACGCTGAGCTTCAGAAGAGCATGATTCGTTGTGGGGTAGTGGAGGATACAGAGGATAAAATCTATCATTTTTATGGTGGTTTGAGGCGTGAAATTCAGGATATTGTTGATTATAAGGAATATAGTACTGTCAATCGTTTGTTCCAGCTTGCTATGCTTGTAGAGAAAGAATTGCAGAGACATCAACAGAGGAACTGAAGCAACTTTGGCGTTTCTTTCACGCCACGAACAACGACAACCACAGGATAGAGTAAAACTTCTATGCAGGTACCTGTCAAGAGTTCTTCATCTGTCGCATCCACGGGCCGCACTTCTAGACTTCAGTGCCACCGCTGCCATGGGATTAGACAGTTGCAGAGGAATTGTTCTAGCCAACGAGCATACATTGCCATAGAAGATGGAGGTTACATTAGCACTTCAGATGTGGAAGAAGACAATGATGATGTTACTACCTTGGACAACACCCATGACGACGACAGTGAGGGTCAGGCTTTAGGTGGTGATGACACGGTGAACTATAGGAGCATTATTGTTCAGCGGGTTCTGAGCACGTAGATGGAGCAAGCAGAGAAGAGCCAAGGTAATGAGGAAAAGAAGAAAGACATAGAGAAAGAAAATCCACCTGTTGTTTCATGCATATTTCAAGATGGTTTAATTAAGAGTGCATCTACAGTTTTTGAAATCAGAACAAAGGTAACAGAAATGATGCTACATTCACTCAAGGTATGGACAATTCTGATGTGCTATATATGTTCACTAATCATGTTAGTTTAGAGCAATCACCAATGGAATCGTGTGTTAAATTACCTTTGTCACACGATGATTTGGTTCCTATTTCTTGTGATAAAAAAGAGTTGTGCAATGCTTTACTTATATCCATGCCACAACTAGTGAATGAACATGTTAGTAATATTGTTGAACCACCATGTGCTGATTTTAGACATGTTCACATTGCTAGCGAAAATGAAGAGCTTAGATTGCTATCTTCTTTAAATACTTGGGGCTATATTCAATTTGATGATCTTTGTCCACTCAATTGTTTAGAGAAGAAATTATTTGCTAGATCTGATTTGTCATGTCCTTCTCATGTGATTTTTTTATGTTATTGGCAATTATGATAATAAAGGAGAATATAATGTGCATAGAGTATACATTTGTTTGAATTTTAATATACCTTCTTTTTATAATGACATATCTTGTCTAGAGGACCGTATGAGTATAAATAATTCTCTATCTAGTTCCTCTAGTTGTTTAAATGAGTTGCAGATTGGTTTGCAAGAAGGGGAGTGTTATGAGCTGCACGACACTACAAAGTGCTCTCCGTGTTTAAAAATTTCAAAATCCAACCATATGCACAACACTACCTCACCCTATGTTGTGAAAGATAAAGATATGTTCATCAGGCTTAATGACAAGGTGAAACCGTGGACGGTTTCCAATCAAGAAGGGGAGGATGATGAGGACATCACTAGCTCGGATATGACCATAGCTACCTTATGTATTCATCAACCAAAGGTGCATGCTTTCTACGTAAGATTTACGTGTTATATATTTTAACAGCCATTACTGCACCATAAGTTTTGTGTGTTCTCGTTTGCAGAGATACTTGCTTGGGTGAAGGGAAAGAGACCGAGTGCAAGGAACGCATGGATGATCAAAAAAGTTGATTGGGGACCAAACTAAGACCTTACCCAAGTCTACTCCTACATCACCACGTCACTTTTGGTCCATAGAAGGCAAGAGATGAAGTTCTACTCATTTTGGATTCGGATTCAGGCCTCCTAACAGCATCAACTTTAAACGGACCTAGCCGCTGATCCAAAAGGACTCTTGAGGCCCATGAGTACTTGTTGGAAAGCTTATGGAGTCTACTTTCATATGGTTTTAGTCCCACATCAAAATTCTTCTTGAGCTCTCTGGAATCATCAAAACAAGACACATACCTCCTGCAGTCCGATTCTGTTTAGACCTTGGGCCTTGTAATTATGTCGTGGGCTAAGCCCAAGGGGTGTGCGCTCTAGGGTTAATCCTAGGACATCCCAACTCATATATATAGAGTAGCCGTCATCGTTTAGAATCGGATTTTGCTTAGATTATTCTGCCTTTGCAGTTTCGCCGTCTAGATCGGTTTGTGGAACCCAACTTCAAGTGTTAAATTCAGATTGCATTCTTCCTTGTTCTTGTGAGTTTCTTCGATTGCTTCCAGGGATGAAACCTTTGTAGTGAGATCGACTACGTGAGAGCGTGGTTGATAACAACTAGGCGTGTGGATGTAGCGGTTGCGAGGTGACGATCGCTGATCAGAAGCCTCAAAACGTGAACATCTTCACATCGCCAAATCGAACCTATCAGAAGATCGGGCACCCGGCCACATCAAAACTTCCAAAAATCATAACTAATTCATGCGAACTCAGATTGAGGTCGTTCAAGTCTCTAAATTCTCTAAAAATTGAGATCTACCCATTAAAAATGTTCACATGTGCTGTTGCTATGTGCTTATGTACTGTTTTCACTCGTTTTGTTATTTGCCTATAGTTTCGGGCGTTCCGGAAGAGCCGGTTTACACTGAGGAAGGTTTGGAAGACTTTGCAGAGCAAGGCAAGTCACACAAACCCACAACCCTTTGAGCATGTTCATCATATGATTTAAATCTTTGTTTTGATTCAAAAGTGCATTTATTTTAGAATGACATTAGGAAGGGAAACCCTGATCCTTGTTTATAGCCAGTTGTTTTGATAACCTACCTTTGTACCTTTGGGGTTAACATGACTAGCTAGCTGAAATATTGGTTAGCTAGAATAATTCTATGTTGCTTAGCTTAGCCTAGAAACTACAGAATCACATAAAGGTTGTTACTTACATATGATTACACCTAAAATGATGATGGTTCTATTTACGACGGTGGTCATGTGAGACTGATTCTTAATGAGCAACTAAAACATGGATGAATGGTGGGTTGTGAGCACCAGGTTGGTTTTGTTGCTAGTGGTGTTCATGACAGTTAAGGACCGGTTCACGAGCTACTATTGTGAAGCATTTACCGTACTAACTACAAGCCAGCATGGGCAACGGCTGGACTTGTAGTGTAGCATATCCTAGCAGGAGACACCATGGTGTGTTTAGTTGATAGGTGGTAGTGTCAATAAATCCACAATGACAGTGCCAATAAGACCATATGTTTGGGAGCCAAGAGTTTCTCTAGCCTGGAGGTTAGGCCACCTCTACTGGGGACTTGGCGGGTGGTCATTCTGTTGGATATGTTATGCGAAGAGTCCTGTCACAACTCCTTTCTGAGGTATCGTGGTGGTGCCAAGGCGCATGGTGATATGTTGTGGGGTTGTGTCTTGTGGGTAAAGTCATACACCTCTGCCAGAGTAAAACTGTACATCGACATAGCCGTGCCCATGGTCATGGGCGAGCTGAATAATGTTTTTTTGTGATTAGTCCCATTTATTAATTAATGTTTAAATGAGATATGAGACACCCAGATTGGGATGGTTTGGGCCTGTATAGCCAGGTGGGCTGTACAGTGTTGATTTAATACTGCTTAACTGCTCTATTGTTTTAATTCTATCTTAACTGTTTAGTTAAATGCTATTTATGCAAATTAGCCCTATATGCCATTCTTTGCTATCCTGTGCACTTGCATATTTACTGTGTGGCTTATTGAGTATTCCATGTACTCACCTTGCAATATCCAATCATCAGAAGAAGAATACTACAGTGAAGGCGAAGATTTGGAGGACTAGGCCAGGTCCAAGTCAAGTTTGCCTGTGGATTATGGAGACGTCACCATCGCTAGTTAATTCCATTATTTAGACTTTTTATTTGTTTGAAAGGTTCCATTTGCCTCTGTAGTAATTATACATTCGTCACTCTATTCAATATAGATTTGTACTTTGTTATCAAATTTGTCCTTGTGTACCTTGGTTGATTCCTGGATGAGGATGTTAATACACATGTAAGCGTTTGGAATTTTGGGTGGAAATTTCGGGCATGACACTAGTGGATGACATTTGGATCCCGCACACAATAACTCGACCATCCTCGGCCGTTGGAAAATCCTGATCCAATCCGGTCCTTTCAATCTATATCAAATATCCTTAGATGAATCCTAGCCGTTGATCGCTCTCGCGGACTTGAATTCTAGATCGTTGGATTTTCATAACTCTCAACCCTGCCACCATCAGACCTAACTGCCTATCATCTTCCGACTTCGGATCATGCCACCTAACACCTTTTTGTCCACGTGTCATTAGGTGTGCTGCCACCTCGGCCAGTCCACCAAAGCCACCTATCCCTCGGTCTGTGGACCAATTCCACCATGAACCAAGTCACTTACTGGTGGACCCCACGAGTTAGTTTCTTTTCCAAAATAATTCTTTTAATTGAAAATCCAGCGAATATTTGAGAATATTCCTTTTCCAATTCTTTTCAGATTTTCTTTGAATTTGATCTTCCGAAAGTCGTAACTTCTCCGTCTGAACTCCGATTCGACCCGTTCTTCTTCCTAAATTCATATAAAATCATGATCTACCAATTTATATACTTTTTATGTACTGTTTATTGGAGTTTCTTAGGGTTTTTCCTCATTTTATGTGTAGTCCGTCGTTTCTGCCGTTTCAGGGGATCGCGCGAAGTCTTGCGGAAGAGTTCGGAAGACTCACTGAAGACTTTTTTTAGATTGGAAGGCCAATTGACATGACAATCCCCTTGAGCATGCTAATCCCATTTGTGAAATCTATTTTGTTTTAACGTTATTGCATGCAATGTTTTAGAATGTCATTATACGGGTGTTAATAATTAACCCTATATTCCTTGCTTTATATGGCCATTTTGTTATTGTCACCTTTACCTTGATACCCTAGGTAATTAATACTGACTAACTGATGACTATTTAATGATCTAGCTAGATTATTTTAGGATTTGCTTAGCCAATGCATAGAAACTATAGCGTCATTTTATGTGGGAAACTAATGATTCACTTATAGATAATTAATGGATAATGGTTAATGTTTTATGACAGTTGGTCGCGGCTGGTTAATTAATATGCCAACTAAAACTTGACTGATGGTGGGTTGGTGAGCACCAAGATTGTGGTTGTTGCTAGTGGTGGCTCATGACAATTACAGGACTCTGGTTTGTGGACTAACTTATTGCCCCCGAAGCGAAAGAAATACTCGTTCTACGGCTACCACAACCAGAATGGGTATGGTGGGAACTAAAGTGTCATCCGTCCAATCGGCAGGTCCCACGCGGATTGTGTTGTGGCTGCGTCAATAGGAAGTCACACCATGGTTTGCGTCAATAAGTCCATGTTTTGGACAGTCGGGCTGTTTCCTTGTTAGGTGCCTAACCAGCTTGCCTGCGAACACTAGTGGTCCAACGGGTGGCTCTTGTTGTGCGCGGTTGTCATGGAGGGTCTAGTCAAAAATCTCTATTCGGGTACTTTTCCGACGTATCGTGATGTATGGCTGACATGATGTTGAGATTTGTGTATTTGTGAGTAAATTGGTAACCTCTGGCCAGAGTAGAACTATTCGAATAGCCATGCCCGCGGTTAATGGGTGGGCCTAGCAATGTTTTTTGTGATTAGTCCCACATTATTCAACAATAGTGATAAATGATAGAACTTGATAGCTCTAGTTTGGAGGGTTATGGTTTGGGCCAGAACTGCGTTGGAGCGCTGTTCAGAGATTGGTTTAATATTGATTAGTAATTAACTATACTGTTTTCTAATGATTTTTAAATGCAAATGTTTAAATGTTGTTTTATGCAAATAAGCCATACTATGCCCTTCCTTTGGAATCTTGTTGCATTATTTTGAATTCCTTGTGTGGCTTGTTGAGTACGGTGGGTGGTACTCAGTCTTGCATTACTGCAATCATCAATGTGAAGATTTGCGCGGGAGGAGAAGTTTGGTGTTTGGCTTATACCCTAATTGAGTTGTTTGTGACTTGGTGCTGAAGCTACGCTGGTTGGCCGTTCGGCTGTAGTTTTCTTCTGTGTGAGGACTAAGTGCCTCTTAACGGTAAGTATTTATCATTATTAGCATGTTTTTGGTTATGTTTATCAATATTGTCCGGTTTGGTGTATCTCGGCTGATTGCGGCTAGACAGGATTATGCACAAATTATCTTTGGAAATTCTAGTGAATTTCTAGGCCATGACAGCTCTGCATGTTGAGTGCCGGTCTAGAGGTCACAACGTAGCCCTTTACATTGCTGCAATGCCTAGCCTTGCACCAGCGACGGCCAAGCGGCGAACCCCACCCTAGGAGCAACCCTAGAGCCGCTAGGTGGTGGGCCCAGGCCTTAACCTAGTGTCGTGGCGACCAAACACTACCTATTTCCCTAACGAGGCAAGCTATCACCATTGTATTTAGATGGACTTAGATGCCTTAACACTATTATGGGCAGTTAGGTAGATCCTTTTAAGCTAGTAGAACGACCTAAACCCATGACTACTTCGGCCTACCATGTGCAAGGCTAAGCACTAGACAACTTAATGAGCTAAGGCCATCCCATTCTGGCACATGTGGTTGTACAATAAACAATAGAGGGTGACATAGAGTTCGGTCCTTAATCGACTCAGGTGAGCACTCCCCTATCTCGCGTGCAACTAGCTCGCCATATGCACACCACTTTGCGCGCCCAAGTCTAAAATCGGGGTTTTCATCATTTTAGTTCAAAAATAACAAGAGGCTTCACCTCTATCCATAAGTTATAAAATGCCCATTTTCAAATGTATAAAGTGATCACAATGTTATTTAGCACATTACTAAGCATGCTAAGCATATGAAAGCATAATAAGTGAGTATAAGCCCAAATGAGCACAAATGAAGTACTCTAACCAAGCCTAAGGTTACAAACAGCAAGGAGTACAAGATTTCAAGGTGGATCATACAACAAATAAGTTATAACTACCAATTCCCCCATTTAAATATCTAATAGTTGTAATTACAGACATGCAATTTTTGGGGCAAACAATACCTTTCATTCCCCAAAACTTAGGATTCAATTTGATCAAAGGGAGAAGGGAAAATATTTGCCTTACTCTTGGATACCCTTAGAGCAACAATTACTCACTCCTTCACCGACTGTGGAATCGTCGTCTGTAAAAGACAATTTAAACATACGAATCGGATATAAATACAAATAATGCGTAACAATCCAAATTGCTATAACATTGCATGATGGATTATGAAGTGTTTAGGTTACTGACCTAAGTGATTAAGGTCGAAGTAATTCTATTTGTACTGCTCTTTTTATTTTGAGTTTTTGATTCTTCAAGTTCTATGTTCACCTCCACCATACGGTATTATCCCTGTATAGATTGTTAAGTACTTTGTGAGGTTTTGGCAAGTGTGAGATTTAGGCAGTGGTTATACATTGGTTTTGTATTTTTAGTGAAAGAATTTCTATATTGTTCTATTCGATCTAGAGATATAAATTTAGACAGCTTATAAAGCGTGAATACCGACGTTTTGTACCCTATGTAATTTTACGGTGTATTTTCATGAAGAGTCTGTCAAAAGTATTACATTTACATTATTAGAAGAGTATTAATTTATATGAAAGATGGTGAAATAAATTCAGCATTTAGTATTTGGGCATTCGTAAGTGATTATTTGGTAGTCTTATACATGAATATCGTCTAATTACGAAACTAAATATCCATTTACGTTTATGTGTGTGAGACCTAATGCAGTGGGTTGAACTGGTCGATACGATGATTAATTAGTGAAATGAAATTTTCCCATTTTAACTTCAAACTTTATTTGTAAATAGTATTAAGTTTGACCAGAGTTCAGACATATATATATATATGTACCTATACGTTATTAATATATAGGTGTGTTTTAGGGTCAGTTTATTTTAAAAAGACTACTTGTGAGATTATAAGATGACGGTAGTGCGCTTTAGTGATATCCTGA